>VXAB01001446.1:213334-225662 GCA_013399175.1 Odontophorus gujanensis | reverse complement strand
TTTTTGGCAGGTGCAGCTTCTCTTTATATCATTTGCCTTTGGTAATCAATACACAATAGTATCCAATATTTTAATATTCTGATATCTTTGCTTGCTGCTCCTTTAATGGCAGAGAAATTGCATATCTAAGCAAAGACATTAGAAACACAAGATTTCATTGTACTTTTTCATTGCTTTTTGACTGAAGTATTTAATTCTTTATGTATTTTTTCTACTAACATGACTTATATTTGCTTATAACAGTGAATTCAGAGGATGCTCGGTCAGTAGACCTGGGCCTACATTCTGAAAATGATGACAGAGGTTTCTATACAGAAAACTTTCATTCTGCTGCATGGGTTTTCAGAGGAGATGATGTCTCTCCAAATAATAGCCCTAGATGTCTCAGCAAACGACCTCGGCCAGTGGCAAGTAAGTAGTCTAAAGCAACAGGTAATAACTGTTGTAAAAATTGGTGTGAATTGTGCACTCTGAGATTAATGTGAGGATAAAAGTTGGATGCTGAATGATTATAAGGAAGACAGGAACAAGAGGAACCCAAGAAGCTAAAAGAGGATACAAAACTAAATAGTAGTTCTTATTTAGGTACTGTCTCGCAATATTTCAGAATTATTTGATGAAATTGATCCAGTAATAAGTCAAAACTAAACATCATCTCTTGCTACAGGATAAATGTAAAAGTATGTAATGGTCATAAAATCTGTTTTCTGTCAAATTTTCAAACAAAGCCCAGAAAGAAAAGTATCAATTTATTTATTGCTGTGAAGGACCCCACTTGTTCTATTTGCAATTTAAACCCATTCGTGCAAACAGATATTGTGAATCATTCTGTGGGGCATTAGGGGATTTTCCTTCAGTTTCCAAATTTTGAATTTCTGAAAGGTAGTATAGTTCAAAGAACAACCAAGAACAAAGTAAAACACCCGTCTTTCCAGGAGATAGTCCTTTGTAGGAAATCGTAAATCATTCTCGAAATGAGAGAAAACAAATGCCTTCCATAAGTCTCTAGATATGAAAAAATCTTCCATAGAAATGTTTGAGAATATACTGGAGAATATTTTGATTGCCTTTATTCCCAATGGAGAGCTCTGAATTTCAGCATGACACTTTAAAGTACGTGTTGAAGTATCTGTGCTCTTTTAGATAGATAACATCAACTGGCCTGCTAGTAAAGTTACCTTCAAACTATGTCTTGCAAACATTACAGAAGTTGAAGATCAAACAGACATCATAACTTACTATTAAGTTGTCCTCCGTTAAGTAAACCCACTAAAATATCAAATGATCAAAAGGGAATTCAAATTTACACAGAAGTGTTTCATGACTATGATATTTTCTAACAAGTCAAACAATTTAAGTCATACTACTAATAGTAGACAACGTGAAAATGTTTGAATATTAAATAGAAAATCTGATCTCCCTTTTTATTGAAGGTAATTCTGTGTTCAGTGTTGCTAACTCAGGTTTTCATGTGAGTACAGCTGTTGGTGGTAGAGTGGAAAGATTAGGATTAGTAATAAGGGGCAGTGAGAGCAGAGCACAAACAGAGAAGGGTGGATGAAAGAAAAGCTAACAACTGATAACCAAAGGTAGAGAACTTCTAAAATGGAAAAAGAGTGATTCTACAATAAATAGATTTGAAAATTTATAGTGTATTTTCTGTTTGCAGCTTAGAGGTCTGACACATTCATTTAACAAAGAGCAAGAGTATTTTTCTCTCCCAAATTGTTCTCAGTGGAGCGAAACATGAGACAGCTTCTCTGCCCTTTATCTACTAAGTCCAGCTACATAATTTAAACTTCTGATGAAAGCAGATTTCATCTGTGCTGTATGTCTTTGCGTTAACTTGGATCGTATTCTATCAGTCATGGTGTGAGGGACTTACAGACTGGCAGAGAAGCAGTATGGAACAGCTAGGAATGATGCCACTCCACCCAAGCCATCTGCAGAATCAGTAGCTTTTAGTGCTCATAGATTGCATGGTTTAAAAATAGGCTGCTGGTATTTAAATTGAACTTGATTTGCAGAGAAAAAGGGATCTCTTTTTTCCAATTTCTGCAGTTCGTGAAAGAACAGTGAAGATTGCTAAAGGAACTGGAAACTACCCTTGGGGATTTCGGATCCAGTTCTCAAAGCCTATTCTTGTGACTGAGGTTGACACAAGTAAGTTGTGCTTGCACCAGTTAACTTCTGCTACAAAAGTGTCTAAAATATATGTATAATATTTAATGGTATAATATTATAGTATTACAGTATGCATAAATAAAAGCATTTATTTTTATTAGTGTATTGTATATATGTATTTAAATTATTTCCATAATTGGTGGATGTAAGGTGTTTAATAAAACATACTCGAACAGGTTGTGACATGCTATCTTAGATACCCAGCACGTCTGCAGGCAAATAGAACTCCCCTGTTTGTTAACCTTCCATGCCAGTTCATACCTCTTACAAGTGTCTGCATCTAACCTCTCACAAGAGTCAGTCTACATTTGGGGACTGACATATTTTAATGACAACTGTCCATTTAGAATGAAATGCAGGACACAGCAACCCTTATGACACTTTTGAAAGTGTAAATATCTGGGGACAGTTTTGCTTGGATGCCATCTATGAACCTTGACAAGGTGGCATGTTAAATTCTGTACTGTAGTCAGATGGTTGTGAAGAACTCCAGAATGAGCTCAGAAAGCTGTGTGACTGAACACAAAAAAGTGGAAGATGAGGTAAATGTCCCTAGATAAGAGTGATACAGAACATGATACTGACATTTACATTCAAGACTGAGATCTTGGGACTCACCACCACTGCAAGATCTCTGAAATCTTCAGTTCCCTGTGTAATGGCAGTCTAGAAAGAAAACTAAATGTTTTTTTCCCATCTGTAACAGCAGTGAGAATGAAACACAAGGCCTCATGTTGCTGCTATAGCCTTGATTCACCCTGGAGCATTGTTTGGTCTGCTGCTCTTTGCATCTGAGGGTGGATAAAGTAGAGTTGGAGAAAGTGCAGAAAGCATAGGAAGATTCTGAGAATTTGTGCTACCAAAAGCATCCTCTAGCAAGGCAGATATCTATGAATAGCTCTGCTACTTTGCATGCTGCCCAACCTCCTGGCAGTGCTAGTTGAACATCAGAGGCCTATGAACACATTAGCTGAACATTTAAAAAAGCTTAATTCTGAGCTAATAAACTTCTGTAGAGAAAATTAGGGAAGTCAAAAGTCTAGGCACGGGAACAACATGTAGAGAGAAAAGAAAGGCATCCCAAAAGACCAGTGTGTTACTAGCACTTCACAATTGTTAAGCTTTGTATTAGAAAACCTGTGCACTCCCTTAAGGTCTGAACATATCTGTATTTATACGTTTACCATGTATTGTGCAGAACGTTCTTTCTCAGTTCTAGAAGTCAACTTTTTGCACTGTTCTGCTTAATAAATACCAAAACTTAAGTCTTCAGTCCAGAAGATAAATTTATGAAGCGAGTGGTTCTCTTACTTTCTATATGGTTGTGTCTATTATTTATATGGAAATCTCTTAATCTTTTATTGTAACCTACATGAAAATAAACATAGTTTTGCCAACATATCTTAGAGATCATTCTCTATTTTACTATATGAATGCAATCAGTAATTTCTATTATCAGTTGAAGTCTTGACAAAAATATACACCTCCAAAAAACCTTTGACTATACAATACTATGCAAAAGACCAACTGAGATTAAATAGTGACTATGTAACCTTCCTCATCTAGAAACAAGCACATAATTTTACTCCAGTATAATTTTTTGTATTCTTTTAATTTATAGCCTGATACGGTATGATCTTGAAAATGAATGATTTACTGTGAGGCCAGAAAATAATTTTGAAGGAAAAACTCATTCATTTATCTTACTAGAATATTATTTTTTACTAAAAGGTTAAAGATCATTATCATTTGTTCCTGATTATTATAAGAAAAGAAAATTACTGAGCTCAGTCTGCATTCATCTAAATAACACAACTATGACAATGTACTTAAACAATGAGCTCTTATATCAGACTGCCTGGAATTTAAGTCCCTCTAGAATGAAAAGTTTTGGCTGACTTCCCTAAAGTATACAAACACATTGAATAAGTGCTCTTAAATCAAAAGGTACAACCTCAGAAGAGACCTTTCAAAATAGAATGGGAGAAAACGTGGTACTTTAAGAAAAGTACATAATATGTCATGAATGAGGTATTAGCCCTAATACCTACCAATTTAACCCTATAAACTATTAGTTAAATTTAGACATAAAAAAAACAGGTAATCATGTTGTATGCCATTCCTCTTAAGTTTATTTTTTTGTTTTGTCTTCAATTGAATTTGCTGTTAAAAAAATGGGTGTTTTCACAGACAAGATTTTAGCACGTTTTCGTTTTCTCAAAATATTACATATTTCATTAAAGCAGACATAAAACTTTCATCTACATTCATTTTTGTTTTTAGATTAAAGAAAGAATATTTTTATAGTATTTTAAAGATCATTCATGACCATGAAGTCTTACGTGAGGTCATAAAGGTAAACAGAAACCAGAATGTCCAATTTGCCAATTATTTCTATCATGTGAGAGGGAACCACAACCTCTTTGTACCTACTGTTCCTAATTGAGCTTTTACTAGTCTGTTCCCTACAACTTCTAATCATCCTCAGAAAGACACTGAGCAATCACATCTACTGTAAGACAAAGTACATAAAATAAAAATAAAAAGTGTCATAGATAAGGAACAGTATTTTCCAAAGATTTTTTTTTTTCCTTCATCGTACATAAGGAATTCTAAGGAATCAGCGCAGAAAGAAATCTTAGGTTTCTTGGTCTTAAATCCAAAGTTGTCCAAAATAAGGGATGTTTTTACCACTGATTTCACAGAACATTGCTTCTCATCTTTGTTTGCCATTTAGAGCAAACTGTTAAGATGTTGAAAAGCCTTTATCCCTCTAAAAACATCTATGTCTTAATAGAATTTTTAAAGGAGATTTCTCCTCTGTCAGTCATATTTTCAGTTCTGAATCAGTACCTAAGTCCTGAACTTTCATTTACAGACCACCAACATGTTGCTCAGAAAAACTTACTTCACATCCAGATTAAGTTACAAAGACCACTAGGCATAATCCTTGACTGGTCTGGCAGATAACTGTTTTACTATAAAAGTCTGACTGCGTGCTTCATATGTGAAGTCCTAATAAAATACTCTTTTTTACTCCAGACAGCGCAGCTGAAGAAGCAGGGCTACAGGTTGGGGACATTCTGATAGCAGTCAATGGAACTGATGTCACTAGCATGCCACATTCAGAAGCTGCCAATCTGGCAAGGAAGGGTAAGTTTGCGGTCACTGTAAGTAACATTATCTAAGTTTCTTATTTATCTAGATCTTGCTAGGAATATAACAGAAAATGGCCATACTGACAAAATATTCCCCTAAGAGTGCTTTTGGCAGTAATGTTTTCAGTTCTCCTGCCTTAGACAAGGTGACTGAGAAAGTCCTGAAAATGACTGCAGAGATCCTGATGCCCTATTTATGCCTTAGGCTTCCTCAGGGAGAGAACTCACAGCTTGATTCAATGCTATTTCTATGTCACTTAGACCTGAAGACAATCTGGAATGCAAATAAGTTATTTCATTGAGGCTTTTTTTTCTTTTTGGAGCATCAAAGAAACAACATTTCACTGATATTAAACTCACATATTCTTCCTCAAACTCAGATGACATAACTCAGAGATACTACTGCTTAAATACTGAAAGTCAATCTACTGTACCTGTTTTATTTATCCCAGATATGGTGTTGAGAAGGGCTCTTAGGAAATCCGATACTTTAAAATGCTTTTACAAGACAATGACGAATTTATCTTGACACGTACCAAGTTCTTTAATTCTAGAAGTGCCATTCACATTGTTACATTTAAGAGGAACCTGTCAAGTCTTTCAGTAGATAGATCTCTAATTGGTATTTTTAACTCCTTAAAGAGAACACCCCCTGGCCTGATTCTTGGCACACATGCAGTATTCCCAAAGTCAAATGTCCCCAAAAGATAAGTCCAGCAAACATTTGGCAAATGAAAATATATCATAGTCACAGTTCTCAAACCTTGTTAAGGCATTGCAGCCTGCTCAGAAGTATTATCAGATACAGTCAGAATTTCAGGCTTCTAGGGTCAAAGCCATGGCTGTGCTGATAGTATCAGCTAATAATATAAAATTGTAACACATTGCTGATAACAGTACCGCATTTTCAGTCAACTTTGTGACCTATCATCTCTCTGGAGCACTGACCTTCTCCAGCTGATAGCTGGAAGGATTAGCACAAGTTAGTCTCCTAACAGCTAGTCTCCTCAATGAAGTGCACAGATAGCAGAAAAGGACTCATATTTTTTCATTTAATATTTTAGGCCCTGATATCCTAACTATGGTGGTGGGATCAGATATCAGCCGTTACCCTAACACTCCCAGGCCTACCTGCCGAGGATATTTGCACAAACGAACACAATCAGCAATATTGAAGGGATGGAGGAAGAGATGGTTTGTGCTGAAGCATAATGGTTATCTACACTATTACAAACACAAGAAGGTAAGAAGATGGGCTGGTGAGAGAGTAAGCTGTGTCCTGAATGCTGAAGTGCATCAGCATTGTACTCATTTACAGCTGGTTATCTTGACTTGTAATATTTACTAAGTAACATCAGCACTACAGATCTTGTATATGGAATATAGAGCAGATTGTTTGACTAGTCCTGTCTTCCTTTACCCTACTTAGAGTCATACACATAAACTCCCAGGATTTTGTGAATTCATGTCTAATCTCACAGCTATGATCATCAAAATCTGCTAGTTGAATGGTGACATAATTTTCAATCTCCCAGATATAGAATGAGTCTTAATACCCTAAATCACTTTCTCCTGTTATGTCTTCTACAAACATAGAATCATAGAATGGCCTGGGTTGTAAAGGACCTAAAGATCATCTTGTTTAAACCTCCCTGCTGTGGGCAGGTTCACCAGCCATTAGACCAGGCTGCCCAGAGCCACATCTGGCCTTGAAAATTCCAACACAATTTTTTTCATCGGTGAGGGGGGCAAAAAAAAATAAAGGCAAAAACACGCTAGAAATAAACAAAAAAATGCTGTTTTCCTTAGAAGTGTTTGCCACTGGGGGGCTCCTCCAGGCCCTCGAGCAGCGGCTGGACAGCTCCGGGCCCGCAGCCGCCGCTTGCAGCCGGCGTCCAGCAGGTGGGGGGCTCGGATCGCACACAGGTGCTGCTAGGAAGCGTGTACTGCAGTTTGTGTGGGGCTCAGCAAGCCCACGTGTGAGTACGGCTCCTAATCCCTTCCCTTGCGCTGCTTTGTGTTCAAGTTACTCATCGAGAAAGTTACCTCGGTACAATTAAACAATTTGGTTTCAAAGCTGGTGGACAATTCAGAACTTCATGTGTTAAGGCTCTTCAGAGCTTGTAAAAATGATTTAATATTATTATACTAACTGGGAATCCATTCTAAATTCATTTTGAGAAAATTTGGTGAAGCTGAGAAAATTTTCCCCGAGATTTATCACTAGGTGAAGCCCTAGTAATCCATCAAATCTCCTAGAGAAATCTAAAGATATCTCTTAGAAACAGGTAGGAACACAATTGTCTCCAACACACAGTTTGAACAGATCTGTAAAGCACTCTGTGTTGAAATGTCAACTCTTAACCAAAAACCATATGAGAACCTTAGCAGGGCACAAAGCCCTTGCCCTGTAAGTAGTGTGTAGCTCTTCTGTGGAAAATCACTGTATGGAGGACTTACACATACAGGCGTACGTGTGTCGACATAGCAGTGCAAATGTGCAATGAACAACAGGAAAGTTTTAGGATACATCAGCAAGTACACAGTAATGGGAAAGTTAATAGAACACTTGTTAAAGTGTTAATAGATCACTCTTGATAATAAATCTACCTTTAACATTTTTTTTCTACATCATCCCTCTCTAAGCCATCAGTGTATTTCATTTTACTGCTTATATATGTAGGCATATATGAACCTGTTTAGTTGTTTTTACAAGTGTAGTAGAGCCAATCCTGTAAAATTCTCACTGAACATGTTTTCCTTCTTAGTAAAAACCTAGGCACAGAATTGTTTTTTATCTGAAAGATGCTGATGCATTGCTTTCCAAGGCCTGTGCTTTCAAGATATAATGAGAAAAATCCTTCTCTTGTTTAGTATCTGTGCTCACCCCCTTCTTTGCCCTAATGCATTCTGGTTTCCCTCCTCAGTGACTCTAAGCATAGATTTTCATGGGTAATACCAAAGATGAAAAAAGAATTCACGTGACACAGTGCAGCTTCATATCCAAACTGAAATTATACAGGCTTTCAGACATTTAAGCTTATTGATCACTTCTGTGGATGGAAGTCATTTTGTGATAAGTAATTAAAAATTTTAGAAAGAGGTTGCACTTCTGCAGTTCTTTATCCACTTGACATTTTCAGAACAAATCTGGTAGGTTTATTTTTCTGCATACACCATAATATGAGCAGTAGCTGTCTAACCAAGGCTATGCTGCAGAGCCCCTTTATGCTACAAAACTGTGTGGTTTTCAATCATTATTATTTCAACATTAATTATTCTGGTCTAAAACAAACATTAAAAAAATGTACACTGAAAAGAATACAAACATTTAGGAACACTTTTGTTTAGGGAAATGCATTTATTTTATCCTAGCCAGGTCTTCCATCAGATTCCTGAAGTGTAAAGAAAATCTAGTTATTCCTTTTAAACACTCTCTCTACTCAATCAATTAATTACTTCTGAAGACGAAGAACATAATATAAATTGGATTAAAGATTAGAAGGTACCTTGTAATCTTATGTTCATTTGTATTTAATTATATTTTCATTTTATTTCTTTCAAAGCACGTTTCTTTTTAAGCCTAATTTTCTTCTTTTTTTCCTATTTTCAACCCAGCTATCCTTGTCTTATTTAATGCATTATAAGAATAGGTAAATAATCCCAATGTAATATTTTGATAGTGGGCTTTTTAACATTGAAATCACACTAAAAAGCTTTTCGTTTAAAAAGGATAAATACATTTAAAGCACCACATAAATATATAATTACCGTGGTTTTTCTCACATTTTGGAAGACTAGCACCAAACACCTTTTAAATTCTTTCATACTATTGTTGTAGGCAGCTGCTCTCTCTCTCTCTCCAGATCCTACAGAATACACTGAAATAAGCTCCTGAAAGCATGAGGACTTTCTTTCCTCACCGAGGTCTGCAAAGGGGCCTTTAGTATGAGATAAAGATGCTTATGTATAAATGCATTTCTTCACTGCTGAGAGATTCAATGCCCACATGAGTTAAGGAAGCTCAATTGGATTCTGTAGCACTTTTCCTTTCCTTTGGTGTGCTTTCTTTCTGGACATAAGAAAAACAACATGTACAGATGCTGCTCATCCCACATCTTTTCTAAGAAAATTATGAATAATATTCTCAGGATAACACTTTTATATGTCAGCTATGCAATAATATTAGAAACAATATGTTCTAGGCCTTACCTCACTTAGGAGGACAAATATTTCTCCTTAGTTATACTTACTTATACAATGTTCTTTAAGATATTGAGAGCAAGAAAAATTAAGAGAGATAGTAGTAGTTCAGTATAATCTGTAGATCAGTATCAAGCAAGCTAACTAGGTTCTTTTATTTATGCCTGAAGTATGCATATGTATATACTGCTACATTCTTGATAAAAGATAGATTGTTTCAGCTCCGTTTTAGTTCATACCAACAAACAAAGTGCTATATTTCCTCATCATTGCTATTTAGAAATTATTCAGCCTGAACTTTCCTTTTCCCACCTACACTGAAAAAAGTGATTGATGTTTCTGGAGCACTTTACATATTGATTCACCCATGTAATTGCCTGCTGTTTCAGACTCATCTCTATCCAATCACACACTGGTGAAGTGATAGCTTTTGCAATAGAGTCAATCACTTTTCCTACAAGGTCATTTTGTTTTCCCTCAAGTAGATGCTGTCAATGACCTTGATTCTTGAAGTACTTATTCAAACGAGTAAAACACAGCTATGTTGCCACAGTAGACACAGCTTTGTTTACTACCTCATAGCAGGTACGTGACCACATTAGGCTTAGACCCTTATTTGAGTGAACTACTGTGATCAATGAGGCTATAACTGTTCATAGCATTTTCACATACACTGAGCAACAGTGGAGTTCCACTATACACTTCATAGTCCTGACTCCTTGTTGTCCAGACCATTGGATCTTCTCAAGCACAAAATTTCCCTCTTTGTACCAAAATCTTCACCTAAAGGAAAGATATATGAATATGATGAGGAGCGAGACAATAGGGTACACTTAGGTCCTACTCTGAGGCAATGATGAGCAATTATATTTCTTCTGTTTGAGCTTATGCATTTCTTCAAGGACAGGAAGCACATCAGTGTAGTCACATGTTAATGCTTCCTTTAAAGATAGTGGTGTCTGCTCCTCTAACCCTAGTATTTCATGCACAGTACAATAAGGTAACTACAAAGTCACCATGAAGTGTCTGTGATGAGTACTATTGGACACTACTATATGTTGCCCAGAAATGTTGCGAAGTCTCCTTTCCAGAAGATATTCAGAAGCCATTTGGACACAGTTCTGAGTAACATGCTTGAGTAGGAAGGCTGGACTAACTGATCTCCAAAAGTTCATTTCCAACCTGAACACCTACTTGATTCTGTGATTCTGTGATTCAGTGAATACTGTAATGTACGACAAAGAAAGATTAATCAGCTCTACATTCGACTAGAAAGATAACAAAAGCAATCTAGCCACAGCAGTAGAGCACCAGCTCAACAAGTTAAATAGGTTTCACACAGAGCTCTTCATCAAGAATCTTTTAGAACATGTCAGCCAACTTGAAAAATTAACAACATGGCACAGTCTTCAGGATAAAAGGTACCACACATTAAACTCACTCAAAATAAATAATAGAATTCTTGAGACCAAGGAACAAATGGGTCAATCTGGAATGTCAGAATTACGGAACATGTGTTTCAGTATCATGAGGGTGGACCTGCTGAAAAGATAACAGTGTTCTACCTTTAATGGGAAAGCACAAGGACAGATAAAGCATCATAGCCAAAAACATATTTCCCATTATTTTTCTTTATAAAAGTATTCTTCATGGAAGAAGTGATGGGATTTACAAAACCACTAAAATATCATCCAAAGCGAGAATTTCCTAGTTTCAATTCTTCAGTAACAGATTGATTAAAAAAAAACCAAAACAAAAGTTAAGTGACACTGTGGATTAAGTAAGAAAGGAGTTGACAAAATTAGAAGAATCAGCAAAAGATCATGTTTGTAACAGTATTTCTTACTGTGTTTGTAACAGAGGAGTTCCTAACTCCTCTCTGTTTTGTGACTATGTTCCTAAGAAATATTTCCTGTCCCTTTGCCATAAATAAACCCTGGAAAGCAGGAGAGTGAGATGGAGGACCAATCTAGTACATGAAAAGGAAAATATGAGTTATTTACTGAGGTTATGATCTAAGAAAAGTTATAAGGATGACTGTTTCCAAGCAGGAGAATATGGTTTTAAAGTATCTCCCTTTCAGACATGATATTTTCCAGAAATCCAGGACTAATGTATTCTAGTCGTATCTGCTGTCTGTTGGGTGCTTATGTTACTTTTGTCAGTTATTCCATTTCTCTCTGATTCCCTCAGCTAAGAATAATATAGAACAAAAGTAATTAAAAACGAATATCTAGAGACAATAGTTTTGCTGCCAGCATTTTGAATGAACTAAAAGTAGGGTAGTAAAAAGAAGAAATGTGATAAAAACAAGTAAGAGCAGTAAAGTTGAAAGTAGTTAAGCTTGCTGTCCTGACAGTAAGAAAGTACTTGTTTTAGAGCTTCAGATGTAGCAACAAACTGAACTGTGAATGAAAAAAAGAAGCAAATTCATCTTTAACTGTAGTTCAACCCTAGAGAAATGGCCTTCATTATAGTTCTGCATGTTTTTTCTTACTGCAAGAAAAATGCAATACATACTTGTGAGAACACATAATCAGTGAGAAGGACTCTCCTTTATCACAGTGGAAGCGGTTAAGTGGAAGGATGTACTATTTGTTGGACTTCATGGTGACAATATCTAATAATCTCAGTTTAAAAAAGAACTGTAATTTGCATTTCTTAGTCTAAAAAGTTTAATGCCTCTAGGGAGCCCTCAGTCATACTGTGAGTGACTGAAGAAAGGATGGAGGGAATGAAGATTTCGTAGTTATCTTAAAATGTCTTGACAAAAAAAAAAAAAA
>VXAB01001446.1:174129-213275 GCA_013399175.1 Odontophorus gujanensis | reverse complement strand
AGGGTGGGGGGAATAAAGATTTTGTAGTTTTTTTAAAATTTTTTGAAAAAAAAAAAAAAAAAATTAGATCCTAGCCTAATAAAGAGCTACATATCATCTAGATGTTCTGCTAGAAGGTTGCAATCCTATTTCCATTAAGAAAATAATCCATTTCAATAGCTCAGCAGAATCTTGCCTTCTCTGTTTATCACGGACAGCACAGTGGAAATTAAATATTGCTCAGATAGTTATACAGTGCTGTTTGAATCCCTAAACATCACTTTTTTTCACTGTAAGAATGCTTCCATCATTGAGTAATCTTCAATTCGTGGGGTCTGTATAAAAGAAATCATGCTTCTTAGTATTTTCCATTAGGAGACAACTATAAATTGTTCCATTTTCACCCTCTTTTTTATTCAGAAGACCTGGAAGGTGTATTACAATTTGCTATTCCTTTTTATTCTAAGTAACAATCAACAACACTGACACAATGTGTTTAATCAACTGGATTTCAGTCCTCTGTTTTGCCTTAATTCACGTTAAAACACATCACTTTGGACACATGCTTTATGAAACAAGTGAAAGTCCTCCCTAGAAACAGAATCAAAATTTAAATGCAGACTTAAATGTTCCCTTTTCTTTCTACAATTGTGTTTCTGCATGTTAGAATGAGGTCTTTTTAAAGAAAGTGTAGTTACAAACAAAAATGAAATACAGACTCTACAGTATATGCTCCTGGTTCCTCATGGATGTTCTATTCTACTTTCCCCAGCAGAATAGAAAAGAGAGAAGAAAATACTTTTAAATTATCTTGATTTCTGTGGTAGGTACAAGGTCTGATTATTATTGCAAGAAAGAAATCCATGCCTGCCATGTGTGGACCCTTCACAGCATTTCAGTCTATAATAAACATTCAGTCCTTTGTTCGGCTCTACAGGCTCATCACTAAGCCTAAGCACTTTATATAAAAGGCTTAGCTATAAATAGATTTAGACCTGAGCCACTGCTCATGAAGATACCAGTTCTGTTTGTTCTTTAGTCTTGCTTGGAGCTTTATCATCACAGTCTGAGAGCTGCCACATTATTTAAAGCTGGTATACAAACTGATTTCTTCTCTATAATTTCCATGACTCCTGTGGCTCCAGGATACATATTTCAATTTAGATGCTGACTCCAATGTTTCCACTACTTCCACAGTATTCTTTCTGTTAATAAATTTTAAATACTTCTGGCTGATATGATGCGTAAATTCATTTTGGCCTACCAGCAGATTGCATACCTTACCCCAGACAAAGAACCATAATCAAATGTATTATTAGACTTGATTCAAGTTATTCAAAAATATAACCCAGTCTTACTATGTTCTTCCTGCGACTTGGTCCTGTAAACTCTTAACTACCTATTGTGCAATGAATTGTAGTAAATGACCCAACCTCAGCAAAATAATTTTTAAAATGACTCATATAACAAGCCCACCACATTGACTGCCATCTGACAGTCAGTGTTGTTATAGGCGTACAATAAATAAGTCCTTCAAATCAGATGAACCTTTCCATATTTATTCCTCTATGGTTTTGCTCTTCAGTATGCTTCTACTCTCTCCAAGGTGGATATGAAAGGTTTAAAACAAAACACAAGGAAAAACAAGACAATTTAGCTGTACTTAAGAAAAAAAAAAAAAGCCATAGATCTGGAGTCTAGAGATCTCTGTTTCCTGATATGTGCAAGCCTATTTCTCTGCTTTAGTTTATCCCATGTTCCCAGATCAAAGAAGAAATGAAGACAAACTCTAGCAGTAATTTAACTCCCTGGAAAAATAAGCCTACCTCAAAGAATATTGATTAGAAAAAAGAGATAGGGAGTTCAAGATTTTAGAGACACTACTAAACAATCAGTACTGTGAGTAAGGAAGAGGTTGGGCAGAGAAAAACAGAAAATAACAGATGGTCATCTCTGACTGTGAGCCCAGGTGCCAGGGAGGGTTGTAACCGCATCAGCTTTGATGGGGAAAGTTTGGCGAACGGGAAATAAGAAGCAAAAAGAGAAGTCTGTCTCATTTCAGATATGTCTACTTTAAGAAAAGAAGGGTGCATCCAAGAGGACATTTTGCAAGTCTGGAAAAAATGTCCAGACAGTAAAAAATTATTGTATCATTACTAACCTGACTAGTGAGCTAGGGGTCAGAAGGACAAGGGGAAATGGTTTTAAGCTGAGGGAGGGGAGATTTAGGTTGAATGTCAGGGGGAAGTTCTTTACAATGAGAGTGGTGAGGTGCTGGAATGGGCTGCCCAGAGGGGTTGTGGATGCCCTGTCTCTAGAGGTGTTCAAGGCCAGAATGGATGGGGCCCTGGGCAGCCTGGTCTAGTATTAAATGGGGAGATTGGTGACCCTGCATGTGGCAGGGGGGTTGGAGATTCATGATCCTTGAGGTCCCTTCCAACCAGGGCCATTCTTTGATTCTGTGATTTTAAGGGTGACTGCCTTGCACATTCCACTGCCAAACTCCTGGGCTAGCCACTCTTTCATTTCTGCTTTCTGACAGTGTTTGTTTTAACTTTGTATTTTAGATTTCTTATAATATTTTCCTAGGGCTTGTTCTTGTTTTCTGTACAGTTATTTCTATTCCATTTCCCTAGTAATTCCAGTACCATGAAGCTTAATTTTAATTCCTTTTCATAGTTATTTCCGTTGAATTTATTTCTTTCACTGTAAATAGCACAAGATCTTCATATATCTTTTCAGTTTTCCCTTTCTAGTAGACAAAGCAGCTTAACTAGAACAGCAAATATGACCCTGCTCAAACAAAATCCTTCAATTGCAGTGAATTATCTGTCAAATGCTATGAATGTCATTTATTTTCTGGATGTATTTACACTAAATCTGTGACCACCCTCCCACACACCTCAAGCCACATACCCTATCTTTATGACCTTTTATTATATTAAGATAAGGAGATGTCTACTTTCATATAGTATTTCCTTCAGTTCAGCCTCTTATACATTAATGTGGTGTTGTTTTGTTGTTTTTTTTTCCAAGAAAAAATTCCCTAAAACTCAAGCCACCTGAAGAAAAACTAGCTGCAAGGGAAGATCTACTTCAGGTGTTTCTGTTCTTCTTAGACTAGCATTTGTCAACGTAGCATATGCTTTCTGCCCTCTACACAAAGGAGTCCATCCCTGTTAGATCTTGCTAACTGCCAGGCGTCTAAGAAATAGCTCAGAGCAGCCTTGAGAGAACAAAAAATTCTGTTTTCTTAAGTGCAGATCAGTGTTGTAGTAGCTAAAATCTGAGCTAGTTTATTTCAAATCTCAACAGCACGTACCATCAACTCTGAAAGCTTCTAATAGTTATATTAAGTTCTCAAGAGACAGTATTATCAGTGGGTTACACCACAGCCACAGTAGTACCAAATAACTTTTATGATGTTTTTTCATCTGTATAGCTTTGGCACTTTTTGTAATAACAGGGGTGTTGCCATAGGATTGCTCACAAAACATAGTTCACGAAAAACACACTAGTGAAAAGAAATACCTCTTTCATTTCAGAATCATGGTGGGAGTTTGCCTTTTCAGTCAATGAAAAACATTTTATCCACTTTGCAACAGATGCTTCAGATCCTTCTTATTCTTTTCCCAGATGTGTTAATTTGGAAAGTAGCAGGCATAAATCATTCTTGATATCACAGGACTCTAGTTGCATTCGTTCTAGACAGCATAAAAAGTGTTTAGAAAAGTAGTTTATAGGGATGTGTAATTACAGCAGTCACACAGCCTTTTCAGTGTCCACAGTGTCCTTTGCCTTCTGGCCAAAAGCTAGGACAGTCAGCAGAAAAGATGGACAGAATGCTGATAGGTAATGCTTCATTGCCCTAGCATGTATTATTCTCTATGCTAGAAGTGAGATTTGGAGCCTGAATATGTATTTTTCATTATGTTATCTTTGCAATGTGGTTTTGTATCTGAAGATATCATAAGTGAAGTAGGTCACACAGCAGTGATGACTTTCTGAATTGTCATCATCATTGAATTGACTTCAGCTTTGCATTTAAAAAAAAAGAAAGAAGGGAAAAAAAAGGAAGAAAGCAGAAGGATCTAAAAACTACATCCATGAATGTTTATTTGCACTGTTTTTCAGTACTAGGGGTTATTTTGTTCATTCGGAATATTTTAAGAACAAAGGAATGTGTACCTGTGAACATACAAATTGGCATGTAAAAATCTAATAGGTGGGTGGTTTGTGTGTGTTTTTTGTGGAAGGACATGTATGTTTATTTTGAAGCTAATATAAAAAGTTTATATGGGGCATTTGTAATTCAGCTCCAGCTGACAGCATTACATTTACTCCAAATAATCAGTTGATTTTCATAGGTCAAGAACCCAGCCGTGTTTTCTGGAAAGGGCAGTACTATTCTTTGTCTGTCCCAACACTGAACAGTCACTAAGTGTGATTGTAAGAGTAATAATCATAGTTATTGAAAGCAAAGTGCTAAGAGCATTATTTAAAAAATAGTCAGAATTCACTGTCTGAATGCATGCACCTCTGCCTTGAGTTATGACATACTTCATGAGAGTTGTGGTGGGAGAGTGGGAGCTGTTTCACCTACCTACTTACATTCAGGAACTAATGGGCTTCTTATAACTAGCCACACAGAAAGACACCATCAGCACTCTCTGGTCTCTAAGAGCTCTAAATCAATCCACAATACTGTACGAAACATTTTGAAAAGCTTTCCAGAGAAAGTTGTCTGAAATGAATAGGAATGGTTATGAATATACTGATATAAAATTACTTTGGTGTCAGGTAAAGTTACGGAGCAGGTTGTCTTGAGGGAGATCATATGACATGTGTAGGACAACCGAGGGATCAGGCATAGCCAGCATGGTTTCATGAAAGGCGGGTCCTATTTGACCAACTTCATCTCCTTCTGTAATCAAATGACCCACCTGGTGGATGAGGGAAAGGCTGTTGACAGTCTACCTGGACTTCAGCAAAGCCTTCAACCCTTTTCCACAGTTTCCTGGAGAAGCTGACAGCCTATTGCTTGGATAGATACACTCTTTGATGGGCTAGGAACTGGCTGGATAGCCAGGCCCAGAGGGTGGTGGTGAGTGAAGGTAAATTCAGCTGTCAGTCGGTCACGAGTTGTGTTCACCAGGGGTCAGTACAGGGGCCTGTCATCTTCTACATCTTTACTGATGACCTGGATGAAGGCATCGAGTGCACCCTCAGTGAGTTTGCAGACAACACCAAGTTGGCAGAAAGTGTGTATCTGCCAGGGGATAGCAAGACCCTTCAGAGCAATCTGGACAGACTGGGTAGCTGGGCTGAGGCCAGTGGGATGAATTTCAACAAGACCAAGTGCTGGGTCCTTTGTGCTGGCACTTTCGTCACAACAACCCCAGGCAATGCTACAGGTTTGGGGCAGAGTGGCTGGAAGACTGTGCAGAGGAAATGGACCTGGGGGGATCGGTCAACATTCAGCTGAACGTGAGCCAGCAGTGTGCCCAGGTGGCCAAAAAGGCCAATGGCATCCTGACTGGTATCAGAAATAGTGTTGCCAGCAGGAGCAGAGAAGTGATCATCAGGTTGGAAGTTGGGAAATACTTCTCCAAGAGAGAGATCAGGCACTGGAATGGGCTGCCCAGGGAGGTGGTTGAGCCACTGTTCCTGGAGGTGTTCAAGAAATATTTAGATGTTGTACCAAGGGACATGGTTTAGAGGAAATATTAGTGATAGGTAGATGATAGGACTGGATGATCTTGGAGGTCTTTTCCTACCTTGGTGATTCTATGATTCTATGGTTCCCTATTTAGGGCAACATCACAAAGGAACTGAAATCCAGACTTTTAAAATACAGACGTCATTTCATGAATGTAAGCCTTTATTCCCTTTGTCTGTATATATAAGTGAGGTTTTCAGCATAAATCCAGACTTCACAAAGCACTGCTTCGTGAATAGCCTCATGTTTTCCAGGTTTTCCAATAGCCCAGGCCAGTGGTATCCTGGGGGGTAGCCAGCAAGGTGAGAGAGGTGATTGTCCCCCTCCTTTCTGCTCTCATGAGTACTGCATCCAAGACTGCGGCTCCCAGAATAGGAAAGAGGTGGAGCTTTTGGAGAGGGTCCAGAGGAAGGCCATGAAGATGATCCAAGGGCTGGAACACCTCTCCTGTGAAGATCAACTGAAGGAACTGGGTCAGCCAGGAAAAAGAGAAGGCTGTGGTGAAACACCATTGTGACTTCCAGTTTTTAAAGGGAGTTTATAAACATGAGGGAAATAAACTTTTTAACACAGATAGATAGTGATAGTATAAGGGGAAATGGTTTTAAACTAAAGGAGGGGTAATTTAGACTGGATGTCAGGAGAATGTTTTTTACTGATGGAGTGGTGAAGTGTTGAAACAGGTCGCCCAGAGGGGTTGTGGTTGCCCCATCTCTTGAGGTGTTTAAGACCAGCTTGGATGGGGTCCTGGTAAATCTGATTTAATGCTTGATCTAGAAGCTGGCAACCCTGCCTGTAGCAGGGAGATTGGAACCTGATGATCCATGAGGATTACAAGGTGGCTAGTTTGACTTTTGTGACTGTACTGTATTTCCAGAGGCTATCATGAAAGCAAATGATGATTAGGATAGTTTGAAAGGCATAAAATCCTGTCACGATCTTCTACACCTTTGAATGTTCCCTGAGTTGATTCCATGTCAGCTTTGAGCTCTGGCACAGCTTTTTCTTCTCTTTAATTGCAGGATGAAGGAAAGTGCAGACCCTTGGAAGTAACAAAGCTGGAAGGAGCGGAAATTGGTGTTGACATGAGTCTGGGTAAACCCTTTGTTTTTAAGTGCATACCTCAAAGTGGAAACAGGATTTTCTACTTCTGTGCAACTTCTAACCAAGAAATGAAGAGGTAAGTGGTCTTTCATTTTACAGAGTCAGATTTGTTATTCTGCTTTGGAGAGAGGATGACTGGATTTTTGAAGAATGTTTACAAGACTTTCTATGACTGGTAGAAAAAAAAAAAAGAAAGATATCCATAGGAAGATTGGTGTTTCTGGTTTTCTGGTTTTTATTTGCAATATTTTCAAGAGCATTTTTCATTTTCAGTTTACCTTTTTGTTATTTTGATAAGAAGGTAGTTTTTTCAACAAGTTTTTAACATTCATGCCCTCCTCAGGATTTCCCTGAATTCCCATGATTTGAGTTATCTCCAGGAAAAAAAAAAAAATCAATCACACATGTTCTCATACCTTCTCCACTATCACAAATAGAAACTTAAATCTTCCTGTGTGTGTGAACTTTCTTGTTCATTTCTCATCAATAATTTCTCCTCTGCCCAACAAGGAGAGTGCAAGTCGTAAGTACAATCACCTCTTCCATTTCCCTTTCCGTCATTCTGTCACATCATTATGTTTTCATTTTAAATCCTAAATGTTCCACAAAAACATGTCAGATCAGACAAGAAAAAATGAGTTTGGGCTTTTCTCACAGTTTGACTCCAAAAATATTATTTCTGCATTTCCCGAATACTATAGCAGAGAAAGAGAATAAAATCACTCAAAAGGCTGAAAAATAAGGAATTTTAGGCATAAGTTTGAAAATGTAGTAAAACCCACTCTTTTTTTTCCCTTTTGTTTTATTGTGCATTATTTGAAATCTAAAGTTAGTAGGATGACATTTTATAAAGTTGACTTCTCCATCCATCTTTTTATAAAATCTTAGTATTTTAGACATCCACTGCTGTCATATTACAGTATTTTTTACTTTCTGTTTTATACCATCCATGGCAATAAAAGAATAAGAGTGCCAACAAACAGCCTGCTTTATTTGGTAATCTCCAGTTTCAGAATGCTTTACATTTTCTACAAGTTTGTTATGTACATTATAACGATGACAGAATAATGGTCATTTAGCCTGACATGGTGATGTCAACGGTTTAGGGGCAGGTTTGGCCCAGTTCCATGACTAATAAGGCAGGAGACCCATGGACCCACTCTCTGGGAAACGTGAAGGGGGAAATGGGAAAGGGTAGGGAGACAGGCATAAAAACAAAACAGCATCAACGATCTGAGGAGGAAAACTAATTTATTAAATATCAGAATACAAAATAACACAATATAATTGGAATTGAAGCTAATAAATCAAATAAAATGAGAGAGAGTGTGTCCAAAACAGAAGGCCTTACACTAACGCTGAAGGCGAGACAGCTAGGGAACATCCACTGCTGAGATGAACAGCAAAGAGGAAGTCTCCTGGATTTGTGTGTTTTCCTCTGGGTGGAAAAGTCCTCTGGGGTATGTAGTTCTCCTCTTCTGAGAACCAGGTACCTGGAAATTTGGCAGTCCGTGGACTTAGAGCATTAACTCTTTGACTCCCAGTGCCTCACATGATGTAGTGATATGGAGTACTGATAACAAAAATCATAAAACCATGGTAGATGAATTATGTACAAAATGTTAAGCTTCATCCTGTCTTCAATATTGCTCTAATTTATTCCAGTGTTTTACAGAAAGCTGAAACTTACCTTTCTGCAAGTTAGAAGCATTTATTTAATCCACTAGTTTTCTATCCTTAAGGCTTGAATGTGTCCTGAAAGTTGCTTGTCTTTGAAAGCTGTCTACATCAGCAATAATTAAAAGAGGTGGTGATGCACTCTTACTCTGCTCTACAAAACTGAGCTATTCTCATTATTGGTCATTTTATAGGTGGCTGGAGGCTATGGAGAAAGCAGTGCATCCTGTTCATCAGGTAATGCTTTATTTGTGTGTGAAGTACGGTATAGTATACTGTGCAGAAAGAGACCACAGATATTTCTGTGTATGGCCCAGTGCAGATAGCAACATGGAAGCTGCAAACATTTGTTCAAGGCAGCTGAGCTGTGAATCAGCTCCAATCTGAAAGTCATATACACACATTATTTTGTTGCAGCAAATATATTTTGCTGCCATATGGTGGTATGAATCAAAATGTTCCCTCTCCAGATATCATCAGCTTTAAGCTAATACAGAAATATAACCTAAAATGAGACTAGTGGGAAGGTAGGAAGGAGAATGAGCACAGTTGAGAAGACTCTCACTATGACATGTGCTGCATAATGTAATGCTATTTAGAATAAAAGGAGAGAAGGGCTTTATATTCTTAGATTTTCCCTGTATGAGGCATACAGGGATTGCTAGTTTTTTTGAGGCTATCAACTGTCACTTCAGACAGAGTATTAGAAAGAGAGTAGTGGGAATATTGTTGAAGTTGGCCATTGTTTGACATCAAATATTGGTTTTTCAATTGCACTTCCAGTGTTGACCTCACAAACCATTTTCACAACTAGAGCCTGCACAGAACTAGAGGTAGTGTCATTTCATACTAGCAGGCTGTCTTAAATTTCTTACCAAAACTATTTCATGCTTACCTTACAGAACCACGTGTGGGTAGATGTCACACTGCATAATACCACATTGCCACCCTTAGCAATCAAAAATCCAGAGTGCCTGGGTCTCCTCCACCAGTTGGACAGAAGCAAAGATGCCTGGATTCAGCACTACTGCATTCTGAAGGATGCCTGCTTGTACTTCTATGCCACCCTCCGCTCCACACCTGCCCAAGGTAGGGCTGGCTGACGGATTGCAAACCATTATTAAAGAAACATTTCATTGCAGTTTCCAAGTTGAACTTTGACCACTAATGAAAGTTTCTTATCAGCAAGTTCTCAGTGTTCTGTGAAGGTGAGTGTAGGAAGAATAAACTTGATCCCTTTTCATAAAGTGTACTCCACATTCCCCCATCTTCTTTTTTATGTCCAGCGGTCTGAATTTTTGTTTCTGGAACAGAGCTGATAAATATCTGTGTACTTTCCTCAGAAGAACACATGAGCAAGAGACATCACCCTCCCAAAGCACTTCCTAGCAGCTTGATTCCTTACCACTGATGGCTGAAAGTCTGTTGAAAGCTGTCTGACTACTCTGTGCTAGGTAGCACCCTTGGAGGGAGGGACATAATAAGCTCTGGTTGATTTCTCCACAATTACCAGGCTTTTATATAGCCTTGGCAAAGGCAGAACACAAACAGAAAGAACTCCCTCCTGCAGCAGAGGTGGGTTCTGCAGAGTCTGGCCAGGTCTTTGCATCTGAAAAATCCATGATGCTGTGTAGCAGTTCTCCCTGTAACAGAGGAGGGATCTATCTGGCCACTTCATGAAGGCAGCAAGGTGATGTTACCAGGCATCCATCACAAACGACATCGAGTGCCTTTGAATTTCAGGCACTAACAGCCTGCAGACACAACTCTCTGGAACTTTGTATTTCAAAAAAAAAGGTGACCAAGGAAGAAGAGTGTTGGTTCCTTATCCTAAGGAAATTGATAGCTGGAAGAATCAGAAAGGAAATGTTTTTGTACTTTTGCTTACTAGCCAGCTTTCAGATTGAAAGAGAAAACTTTTCTTGGTATTTACCTTTCACCTGCCAAATGACATATGTCTGAAATGACCACTGAATTCCACAGTGAACTGAAATAAGTAAACTGAAGCTAAGACTTGCCCAGAGTAAAGCAAGGAATTAGCTGAAAGGCAAAAAGTGAGTATTTCATATTTATGGCATTATAGTGACACTTGAAAAACAAGAGTGCATATAACAAAAATATGATGAAGAGCAAATGCTGTGCAATTCCTTTCCTTAGAGCTAGCAGGTGTCAGCTGCAATGGAGTTCCAATTACTGATGGCAGCATGTCAAGTAAGGAGAACAAATGCTTACTCCAGTATTTTTTTTTTAATTTTGAAATTTATATCCTTTTAGTGTTTAAAGGGAAAAAAAAAAAAAAACACAAAAAACACCGTGGATAGATAAAACACAATTTACAAGTTTAACTTGAAGTAAGCTCTAGAATTAATTAACTGAAAGCAAATCCCTGAATCTTCCGTGTTCATACAGCTTTCAAGACAAGAGTTAAGTGTACAAGAAACTGACTGCAGCACAAATAAATCTGTTCTCAAATTTCAAGTCCATACTCCTTTTCAGACCTAACTTTTAATATGATTTAATTTTAGTATACAGTATGGCTATACAGGTTAGGTTACTTCCTCACTGAACTACCCATTTTGTGTAGCCATATTCACACTTACTATTCACAGATTATTATGTCTTTGTATTCCCTTTTATCTATCAAGTCGGAACTTAAGAGATGAGCAGGAGTGAGCTTATATTCTATTGCATAATGCAATAGAACTGTTTCTTAAGTTCTAGTAATTGGACAGACACATTTGTGCCAAAAAATCTGGGAGCGTGAGCATTAACTGAGGAAAATTCAATCTGTAACAATAAAAAGGTTTACCTCCTGTACACTGCTTTTCATCCAGAGAAGTATAGTTCTTTCCTAATACAGACACAGGACAGTGATGAAAGCTGACCTGGCAGAACTCCTACTGAATTCTGCACCCAGCAGCTGAGGGGAAAAGAAAAAAGAAATCTGATAGTAATCTGAGGACATTTGGTCAGGAAATCTTGTAGGAAGAGCAAATATGGAGGTCTATCCATATCAATTTTCAGAAGAAAACTGTTATTTTTTGTTTTTCATATTCTGTATATGAATTCTGAGTAACTGTGGAAAGACCCATCACAAGTGGAAATTCTGTTTTCAAAAATTTTCATTATGCAGCTAGCAAGCAGTCATTTTCTAAATAGCATCTTCAATACATGTGATGCATACAAACTTTTTTCCATCAAGGTGGCCTCTACCTCCAAGGATATATTGTAAGTGAACAGTCTCTGGGATCCAAGAGATCGGTAATCGAACTCAAACCTCCATCTGAAGAGTTTAAAACTTTCTACTTATGTGCCGAAAATGTAAATGAAAACAAAAGGTAAACCAAGATTCTTGATTCTATTTTATTTGCTAGACTTAAGCAAATTGAGTACACTGTAGTTTGGGGAAGATCTGGTGACAGCTTTCCTTTCTGTTCTCACTTGTTCCTCTAGACTTCCTTTTAATTCTAGTTTTAGTCACACTGCAGTACAACATGTAGGACCATGTGAGTCATCAATTCTGTTACTGTCAGTGCTGGAACTGAAGCAATGCTGGATTGCAGTTTCAAAGGGAAACTGGATGAGGTGCCTTTCACAGTAACATGGGGATTATTACCCTGAACAGAAAACCTATGTTACTTTCTCATTAGAGGAGCTCAAACTAGTGGAATGTATATCCTCCTCACTCCCAAGGATGATTTACTTCCAACATTGCTCATTAGTAGTAAAAATGAAAATTAGCCTATGAAATCATGTTCCAAAGGTGAATCTTTGTCATAGCAATTCAGTCAAATTCCATGGCTGACAGTGGAAATTCTGATTATGTAAGTCTTCTAAGTGCAGGATTTGTATTCTAATTTAATGAACAGAGGACAAAGCAATTGGCTATGCTGGAAACTGCATTTAGGATATATAACTATTATAGTTAACTCCTTTGTGTTCTACCCTTCTCCGAGCAGTATACACAGTAACAGATTTGAACAAACACCATTTATAGAACACGTTCCAAAGGATGTTGAAGTGCACTCATAACACCCAAGTATATACAGCTGTTGGTCTTTCTTTTAGATGGATTACTGCACTGAAGGCTTCAATTAATAAATGGTTACCCCTACACCAGGCAATCCAAGATTTCATGAACAGGCCACTGGAGGAGACAAGGATGTGAGAAGAAGGCTTTCTTTTTTTCATGCCATGTCTTTTGGTTCATCTAGAGAGATGCTCTGGCAGTAGGTAAATTTTAGTATTATGATTTATTCATCAGCAAATAAAGTAATGTTGTCTTCTTTGTGGCTATCTCTATTTCATGTTTCTACTCAATTTTAGGTTCCATAGACCATGTGTGAAGTTACTTTGGCACTGAAGTTGTGAACAGATAGCAATATTTATCTGATGCTGCCAAAAGAGAAAACATTGTATTTCAGTTATTTGGTAGTACTTGATGTATTATATCCACATCACATTTTATTTGAAAATGCACGTTCTTCAAATACTCCTGCTCTTTCCATCCCAAAGCTTTTTATATAGGTTCACCTCTAAGTTTCAAGGTAGTGTGAGGCTTAGTGTTAACTGACACATTAACAAGTACAGAGTATGCCTGGAGGAATGGAATATTTTTTTTAATGATATGAACACCCATGTTTCTTGTCAACATAAATTTTAATGTAAAAGTAGTCTTAATTTGACCATCTGCCATTTCAACACAGCATGTTTACTGAGCAATATTCAAAGACACTATTTCCTCCAAAATTATCAGTAAAAAGACAGTACCATAAGTCTTCAACAAAGATAACATATTCAGACATCAATGGTCATTGCAGCTGGTCATATATATAACGTTCTATAATATTCTCTAACATTAAAGTCATTCTTCCAATGAATAAATCTGTGCAGAGTGTTGCAGTCAACAGCTCTATGTCCAGGCAGAGGTCTGTGAATAGTTGTGTCCCTCAGGAGTCCAGTGCTGTTTAACATCTGTATCATGGTGGCAGTGGCATCAAATGCACCCTCAGCAACTTTGCTGGTGACAACAAGATGAGTGGTGCAGTTGATACAAAAGAAGGAAGGAATGCCATCCAAAGGGACCTGGGCAAGTTTGATAAGTGATCCCACAATGAGGCAACCCAGAATAAATTCCCCAGGGAAGCAGTTGGATGCCCCATCCCTGGAGGCATTCAAGGCCAGGTTGGATGGGACCCTGGGCTGTCAGGAGAGAAGGAACGGACTCTGACATTCTATGAAAGTGATAACAGAGACAGTTCATTTGGAAAAAAACAACTCTTAAATAATACAAAGCATATTTCTGATTGGTTGCAGGTGTGAATCACACATGATGCCCCCCATAACTGATTGGTTAGTAAGGAGTTAGCACGAGGCAATCACGTGCCTAATTTTCTTCTCTGATTCATTGGCAGCAAGCAGTTTCTTACCCTAAATTATAACTTCTTGCAACTTCTGTTAGCACAGCTCTTTTTTCTACTTATCTCTCTTTTCTTGCTGACTTTCTCAAGGACTGCATCTGACCAGAGTCAGCATTACATGCACCACAGCACATAGGCCCTAGGTCTTAGCCTAGGCTGACATTATCACATCCTCCACTAAACAAATGTCTCTATACTGGGCAGCTTGATCTGATGGATGGCAAGCCTGCCCATGGCAGGGGTCTGGACCTAAGTGATCTTCAAGTTCCTTTCCTACTGAAGCCAATCTCTTGATTCTATGATTAAGGGGAATCATTATTTATCTCATTAAAAAAAAAGTGTCTAAATACACACTTTCACAGATTCTGCATCATAATGTCATAGTTTACTATTTCAGTTTACTACTTCAACTTACTAATGAAGCATCCCGCTTTCAGTTGCAGTGAAAAGCCGGGGAAAAAAAAAAAAAAAAAAAAAAAAAAACCAGTGGCAGCTTAGCTGTTTTTACCCTTAGGTGGTTGTTGTCAACCTCACTTATGGAAAAGATGTTAAAGTGTCACATTTTGTAAGCCAGAAGAAAGGATTGTGTGATAATTTCTCATTTTTTCTCTCATACAAAACCAGTTGGTATAGTTTAAGCAACTGCTGACAGCTTTACTTTTATCTTTATAGGAAAAATATATTGGGAGAACAGTGATAAACATATCATGGGGAAAACCCTACTTCCATCCTGAGATTTGCAGGTCTTTTTTGATCTTCCCATGGGACAAAAGAATCACATCTCTAGTTTTAAAGAATATTTAATCAAGCGCTTCTTTTTCCAGTCTTCAAATTATTCCAGTATAGCCAATACAATATTGCTACCTTTAAACTTGCAACATTTCAGATGGAAACTCAAGAAAATAGTCTGAAAGCATTCCTGAGGAATCATGAAAAGAAACTCTCCAGAAATGAGACAGATCAGATTTTTTTTTCTTTAATAAAACAAAGGTACATACTTTGCAATGAAATAAATTTGATTTAGTCACCAAAGATATAGTATCCAGCCATGACATCTTCAAATCTAGATTTCTCCAAATGCTGGAGAATTTAAATCTTTGAATTAAGTTCCCCCTTCAGCCTTCAGCATCTAAGTTGCTGTCCCATTTTACCTTTTTTTTTTATTTTTTTTTCAATTTCTTCAAAAGAAAACACAGAACATGAAGCTGGGTAACCTAGTCTGTCTCCCATCACCACAGCTATGCAATCACCTAGTATCTCACTGTGGGTCATTTGTTTGCATTCAAGACTCTATATTTATTGCTAGATACACCCACATTCAAGGCTTTCCTTTCACTGCCAGGAGAAAGATAGCTATATTGAAACCAGAACACTTCCATTAGCAGAGTATGATATTCCGCTGAGAAGAAATGGGGTCATGTACTTGAAGCATGATTTATTCAGATGGTTAGCTGCACTCCAAATGGAGCTCGTTTTCTGCCCTGTTCAGCAGAAAATATATACAAGGCTTTACAGAGGGAAAGCCACAGAAGGTCACAAATGCATTTTCCACAAAGGAATGAGTTATTTAGCAGGAAACACTCTGGGGCCACAAAAACATTGCAAAGTGCATAATTCCTTTTTGTAATGTGTTTCTGAAGGACACAGGTGTGCGAGTTTGGTTTTTTCCCTTTCTTTGTGTCAGACTTTCAAATCTCATTTACCAGAAACCAAAAGTCATTTTAGTGGAAATATTTCTGAATCTTCCAGAGTTAATCCACCGTTCAACATTAATGATGAAATACACATTAGCCAAGGCTGAAACACTGCAGCACTCTATGACAAAAGTCTGACTGCCTAACACCCAGACTTTACTGACGAGAACACTTAGGCCCATTCCCTCATCGCTGGCATTATGCCCATTCACAAGATAACATGCTAATTATATCTGAGTGCAGAGGAAGGATTGCTGTAGTGTGTAGAATGTGACATCTCTTATTCAGGATGATCTTCTCAAGGGCAGTTTATGCCAGCCAAGCCAGACACTTCATAACAAAAAGTCTCGTGGTGTCAGAAGTGATGTTTTTGTGCAAAAAAAAATGTGGCTTTCACCTACAGGTTTTATTATTAGGAGAAGATTTCCCAAAAATGAAAAATAAAAAGTGATTTCTTAATACTTTAGAACATCCAGAAGTTTTGAATATTATATTATTTTTCATTTGGATGTTTCGTTATTTAATATTATACCAGCTAACACTGTGCCTATTTTTATAATGTATGCTAGTAATTTCCTAATTTTATGTTGCTGAGAACAGCTGTTATCCTGCATCAGCTGAAATTGCTCATTTTCATTGCAAGAAACTAAAGCCACTTTGATTTAGAGAAAGTAATTGGAAACCTGACATAGAAGAAGAGATATTTCAATTAAAATGTGGCATTTCTCCTTAAACGTTCTAAAAATAATTCTAGATTTCTACAATTTACAAACATATCTGAAACCATCATTTTAATGAATGATATTTTGCAGTAGATTTTGGACATACTTGCTCTTTATACATAAACCAATTACTGTTACTTTTAATGTTGCATTGGATCTACTAGGTTGTTTTTATTTTTCCTAAACCGTGTCACTGCTCCAAGTTCTGAAGCAGGAAGATGTGTGACTTTTAAAGCAACTAAAGCAATGAAGTTTTGGCCAAGAATTCTCTAAGAGCTAACCTTAATCAATAGAATACAAAACATGATAAACTACTGTAATTCCACAGGTAGATGATTGCTGCTGGATTTGTTGTTCCTTCAGTGCTTTAGCAGGTGTACCACTTAGATTCAATAAATTCAGTTCAGAACTTTGGCCAAGAGTTTCATGGATAAAAAGATTTCCCAGCGCAGGAAAAGAACACGGGCTCACTGTTCTCCAGTTACCACAGATTAAGGTTTTCTAAAGTAATATGAGGAGAAATAATTGCAGTCAGGCCCAGTACAATACCTTGCTACTTGTCAATTGCTCTGGGAACATTCTTACAATTAAAATGTTTTTCACACTGACGGAAATAAGAAAGCAAGCTGTTGGGAAGGACATTTTCTCAGGGGAACCACTAAATATTCCATGGACACTAAATTCCCAAGTCTCACCCATCAGTGAGGCTCAGTTCACAGAGACCTGATGCAGAAAGACCAGCAGTTGCTCTCTGCTCTGTCATTCTCTGCCCTCGGGTGCTTCACCAGGCTAGGAGGGCAGGAGAGGAAAATGCAACGCAGGAAAAATAGCTGCTTCATAGAACCATAAAATTATAGAATCAAAGAACAGTGTGGTGTGGAAGAGACCTTAAATCCCAGCCAGTTCCAAGCCCTTGCTGTGGGCAGGGCTGCCACCCACCACCAGCTCGGGCTTCCCAGGGCCCCATACAACCTGGCCTTGAACACCGCCACAGATGGGGCACCACAGCTCTGGGCAGCCTGTGCCAGGGCTTCCCCACCCTGAGTAAAGAATTTCCTCCTAATATGTAATCTGAACCTCCCCTCCTTTAGTTTAAAAACACTTCCTCTTCTCCTCTCAGCCTGTCCTAGCCTCTCCACTGGAAAAAATAATAATTATTATATATATATGTCAGGTAGTCACTGCTTTCTAAACAAAGAACAACAGTACACACAGTGTTGGTGGAGACATAAACATCCTAAGAGGAGTATTCTCACAGTATAATTTTAGTAGAGGTAGGAAAATCTGCCCTGATTCAACTTTAGATATTGCTAAACAGAAGACAAACTGACATCTACCTCTGCATAGGCTGAAAATCAGAACAAATTCACATAATCCCTGAAAAACTGAATCCCAGCCTGCTACACCTTGATTACTGTAAATACCTGTGGTAGCAAACACAAAAGTTTGCATATTTATACAACAGTTCACTGTTTCTCATGCATTTAGAGTACATTCACTGCTGCAAAAGCTGCTATTTTGCAGTTGCTCAATTAGATATCGAACAATTTGAACTGGTCTTCAAAGCTGAGTAAAGCATAATCCCAACAGTATCACCAATAACAGCAGAGAAATACGACCAGATGCTTTTAAAAATTTGTCCTAGGGGCCATCTGTGGGAAGAAATGTAGGCTGTAAATAAGATACGGTAGTGAAAGGAAACACTAAGGCTTTCAGCTGAACATGTAGGAGTTCCACCTACAGCAGAGCAGTGTAAGCAAGGTAATCCCACAGAACACACCACATGGCAAAGAGGGAGCAGACACCTCTGTCAAGAAGAAGAAGAATTCAGATCAAGGACACAGTCACAAAAAGGGAGTGAGGTTGGCAACAGAGACCCTTACCTCGTCCTCACGTTAAATAAATAAATAGATGCTGCATCTCCAAGCAAGTAATTGTACAAGGAAGTCTAACAGAAGGTCTTCCAGGGATGGTGTATCTCAAACCCTGGCTGAGGAGGATGAGCAGACTGCTCATGTTGAGAGTCTGATGAAGGTGCATACTGACGCATAAACCCAGACCAGAGGAGACATTAAGTGCTGCAAATGGGTGAAGATGAACACCTATCAGAGAGAAAATGATTCTTTGTTTCTCTCAAGAAAGGCTCCAGTCTTTTCATCTAGATAAACTAGTGGTGTCAGGGAGCAGCAGTGGTGCTGGAGCCTCAACACAGCCCCTGAAGGTTCCCGGATGCACTCCTTCACTGGGAAAAGCACTAAGTAACAAGCAACAAACATCAGATGGTAAAGCTAAGCCTTAACTGCTGAACAGACTTCATGCAAAGCTGGGAGTGGACTTCCTTACATTTAGTACACACTGGCTCCTGTGGGATTCCAGTGAGAACCCGAAGGTAGCTAAACATATGGTCAAACCAAGTGACAAAGGAATCTCAGCAATGTACAGGGATAGCCAAGCACCTGTCTAGGCTCTGTGTATTCCCACTGAAAACTTTATGATTTTGTAAGTTTATCCTTCTTGATGCAGTAAGAGTTTCAGCAGACCACTAAAAAACTGAAGAAAGTTGGAGCTGTCCTAACTTCCTTGCAAGCCTGAGCAGGAGTTACACTTGCTATCAGAAACACAGTTCTGGCAAATCCAAGCAGTAGGACACAGCCAAAGCATGTAGCCTTTGGCAGCAGAGTCATGATGAATACAAAAGGAAGGCTCAGGCCAAGAGGAAGCTGAAGCTGCTAGTTAAGTTCTTTGGACTGAAGGACACAATCAACTTATCACTGAACAGAAAGTGCACTGACAGCCATTAGCAAGCATTGTGAAAATGACAGAGAGCGTATGCTCAGCAGATGGAGAACCTGGGAGAAAAAAATCACTGATGACAGCAGGTGCAGGGATCTTGTAGGTCCTCCATTCTTCAAAATAGATAAGAGTTTTGCAAGTGCAGTTTACAAAAGATATGTGAGCTTCCAGGGAAGCCAATAAATTACCAAAAAAGGCAGGGTGCCAAGCAGGAAAAAATCTACAGTTGGCCATGTGACAATTAAAAAAGTAAAAATCCTTAAAATTCATTTCCTACCACCAACAGATGAAGAATTGTATTAAAGGCGATAATTTACGTAAAGGAGAACAGGAAATTCTCCTGGCATAATAAGGGCAGACACCTCAAAGCAACTTCCCACCAGAGTACTGAATCCTGCTTGCAGCAAGGAAGGTAACGTATTTACTAGCTAACTCTGAAAGAGCAACTGAGAGAATGCATATGTAGAGCACAGGGAATGCACTGGGATGGGTATTAGAGCATGTCAGTCCAAAACACCTCACAGGGAGGTTCAGGAAAGGCATTCTCTCTTTTCCATCTTTCAAGCAGAGATGGAAACTACTTTTCTGATCAATTTGTAATTTTTACTATTTGGAACATTGAATCTACTTATTATTCATACACAGAGAATCTAGTGTGAAAGATGGTGTCACCACAACACAGATACATGAGATAGCAAAGAGATACTAACAAATATCATGGAGAGTATCTTCACAGATTGCCAAGAATGTAAAAATAAAAATAAAAATCCTGTAAATTAACTAAAATACTCCTGTACCAGTACTAACCAAGGATCAAAAATGCCTTATTGCCAATGATCTGGAAGATGATGATAAGTAAATATTACTTGTTCCTGGGGATATTTATGGAGAGAAGAAAGATTTCACACTTTTGATAATCTAAATGGATTGCACTTTGAGAAAAAAGGTGGAGAATGTTCCAAAATCTGTTTTGCACGGGTGATGATTAGTCTGCAGAAGAAGTGAATATAAAGGTCTCCTCTTGAAGGTCTTTAAATACATGTTCTGACATTCAGACAACAACATACAGTCAAAAATTGAAAGACTGAGGGGAAATTCAGAGAAAAGAGTTAACATAAAATGAAAATTTGCAAAAAAAATAAAATAAGTCATGTGCAGTAGATTACAGCCCACAATAAACAGATGCAAAAATGTGTTATCTGTTAACAAAACTAAGGTCGTATCCTTTAAAATAAACCTGAGATGCTGCACTGGAAAATGAAAAAAATGAGATTCTTTCAAAGGAAAAATTGAACACAGCAGGGGTAGTGAGCCTATTATGGAGAGTTACATCTACAACTGACAGACAGTAAAATGAGAATTTGATAGTAAAAATGAATTGTTCAGCAATCAAGAGACCCAAGAGCATAAGGCCACCCTAGGTAAAAGCAAGAGGTAGGTTGCTTGATCTGTAAATTCATTCAGTTCAGGCAAAACTCTCCTGTCATCAGGCTCACAGGAGGAAGGAGATATGAAGAGCAACAGGACACAGTGTAAGTAAATGTAGAATTTAATACTGTATACATGAAGCTACCTCATCACATTCCTCACAACAGCACTGTGGAGAGAACTGATCAACTCTGCCTCCCTCTGAGAGAAATGGGTTAGCTGAAAATCTGGTGTATATAAATGTCTGCATACAATGAGAGAAGAGGTGAAGAGAAAAAATGATACAAAAGCTTAGAATGAGTGATAAGGACATACTCTGACACACTTGTAACTACATTTATTATTTTCTGCTGACAAAACTAAACTGTTCGAAAACATCCTCCATTTCTTTATCTCGCAGGTTGTTTCACTTGAGGTTTGAGCAAGGCTATTTAAAATATTCATGGTTGAAATTACACACGCACGTGTGCGCAGGCATTCTGCAAGGATTGTACTGCTGTCACTACCTTTAGCTTGAACCTTATTCAGGTCAGCCTAGACCCTGTGGGACTGTACTGTTGTTTACTGTCTGGTAGCTCAGACATGATTTTCTCTGGAGATGGCTGCCCAGAAACAGCCTTTAGACAGAATGGAAACTCTCTACCAAGAAACCCCCAAGGGAACAGCTTGGAAATCTCTGCTGGGGGGATAAGAATGTATAATAATAGAACACCAGACCTCTTTTAATTGAAAGTGTGAATTTGTTTGGTTTCAGTTTATTTGCTCATTTGTTTGCTCGGAGTGCCAAACTAGCATTCTTACAAGAGCAGCGAACCCAGAAATTTCAGTTCAGGGATTTGTGGCTTGATAGAGGGAAGTGAAGAGGAAGAGCTTTTCTTCTCCTGCCCCTTTGCAGCCTCTGTCTAATTGCTGTATAGGGGGGAAGAACAAAGGCTCGCCAGAAATATCTATACATATCCACCGTGCAGCTGCTTGCCCTTGACGTCTTGTAAACAGCACTACAATGAAAAACAAAGCTCTTGTATTGTGGGAGATAAGATTGCAATGTAAAATAAGGATGGTATTGGAGTATGGTCACTGAAGAAGTATTCAGCTGTGACAATTGATCTAATTACCAAAGATCAGAGAAAAGAACATTTGAAAGCATTTTACATTAAGAACAACCTGATAGAGATGCTGCAACTTTTTACACGTACCAGAGTTCACCTCGCCAAATCATAAAAGCTTTCTTAATTCATTAAAGGCACTCTTGAACTGTAGTTTTATGCTGGCTGGGGGAATCTGTTCTAAACTGATTCATTGTTGATATCATGATCAATAGAATTTATAATGATCTAAGCTCTCAAAAATCTTTTGTGCTAAACAAATTTAGATTGGAAGCACACTATGTCATTTTACTTACTAGTTATAAAAAAATCTTAGTGACCTGTGCCAGCAGAGATTTTTTTTCTAGGGTCACTACTCATAACAGTAGTCATGAATATTTGATACCATAACATTGAAATCACACTTTTTGATTCCATTAGCATCTACAGTTAGGTATTTTTAGGGTTTTTTTTGTTTGTTTGTTTGTTTTGTTTTGTTTTTTAACCAAGTGAATAGACTTGCTATTTCTGCTGGTTCTTTCTCCTTCACATGACTTTGGACTTTTCTTCCCACCATTATATCTCCCTTCAACTATGCAAAGTGATCACAACTACAAGGGAAAATTAGGAAATGCTAAGCACTAAATTACACCTTAAAATAATTTATTCCTATGCAAATTAAAGCATTCATGAGAATCTGTACAGAATTTTCTAACCAGCAGCAATTTAACATATTTCACTTAAGCATGCAGGGAAACAACTCGCATTAGAGTCTTTGAAGTCAAATGTGGGGCATGTACAAGGAATGCCAGACAGAGCATGCAGTTCATGGAAATGTTTATGCATTAGTAACCTAAACACATTCAGACTGTGGAACAGGAACAAACAACTCGATACAGCTATACTCAACTACATGTTTTATATTAAAAATAATAATAATTAAAAAAGCATGATGGTTTCTGCAAATGGAACAGTTCTCACGTGCCGGTCTAAAATGGATCATTGGTTGATCAAAAATAAACTGTGCATACATAGGATCTCAGCTTTGAGGCTGAAACTGAAATACAGACTTTCTCACCATTAAGGCAAGCCATTGTATGCTGAGTTCAAAGAGCCTGAAGGACTTGCTAGGGTGTAGGCAAAGAAGCAGAAGTGTCTTACAGATGTGGTAAGAAGCCCTTAAAGGAATCACCTTAAGGTTTTTGGCATCCTAGCCGCAGCACCACCCCACAGCTTTGGCACTCCAGCACAGGAACAGCAATAGGTAGGTAGGGAGGTAGGTAGATAGGGAGCAATGGTTAGTGGATTTTATGGAACATTTTGGTCAGAGCCAAGCTTAGACTGGTGTACTCTTCTCTGATCTCTTTTTACTCAAATAGACATTGGTGACAGTAGAAGGAGTGCTGTAAATATCCATGTGGCAGCGACTGTGCTGGCCAACTGGCTGAGCAGGCAACTGTCAGAATTAAAATCTTGAAGTGCTGACTGGAGCAGACAAAGAGGAGCAGCAAAATAGAAGGAGCTTCAGGAGCAGAAACAGAACAGGGAGGAGAAGAAAACCACATGTAAAAGAAGAAGTTGGAGGTATGGGGAAACACAGTGCAAATGAAGCACAAGGAGGCAGAGAAGATGTCCAAAGAAGTGATGGGATTGTCCTCTAAGGCCTCTAGAAAAGCTGCAGCTTCATGTGGGCAGAGACAGCAAAGATGACAGAAGTGCAGAGTGAGCGAGTAACTTAGGACAATTATCACATACACATATACATACATACTTCAGGCAGAAATGGGGGAGGGGATCATTCTGTTTTGGCAGATTCTCCTCATTTGAGACATATTATTATCTTTTTATAATGGTGGCTGCCACTGAAGCCAGAATAAACTGATAACCTAGAAAATCCCCTCAAACCTCCCTCTGCACAGCAACTCCTGAAAAATAACCATCAGAAGTGTAACCTATTTAACTTAAGTAGGTTAGCTTACTTAAATAGTGTCTTGTGGAATAAATGCTTGAATTCCTATTTCAGCTTCAAGATGACCTTGGCGTGTCAGCATGAATATGTGCAGATGACAGCAGACTACAGGCAGCAGAGTGCACTGTTTGATGTAGTGAGCTGCTTATGAACAAGCCTGGCAAAAACAGATGACCTGCTCTACAGGGCAGCATTATTCCCAACCATTTGTATTATCCAATCATGTCTGTGTACGCTCTTCATTTGCCTTTATTGCCATTAGTGATCATTAGAAAACACTTCAGCTCAGATCTACAGATCATCTCCGGTATTACATCATTCCCTCATGGCCTCTCTGAAAACAAAGATCGTGTGTTGGGAGACACTGCAGCTCTGTCCTTGAACACTAAACACAAGATTAATCCTCTTTAAAAAACAGTGAGAAAGAGGTGGGAAATGTTAGAGAATTTCTACATCCCTGATACCAAAGGAAAGCTTTTCGTGCCTGTTGTGGAATATTATACTAAATATATTTTGGCAAAAAAACAGTTGTTATAACTGATGATAATTGACCGGTTGTTATAATAGATACCTACTCTTATAAGTGTCAGAAAGTGATATATTTGAACTTCTGTAGCCAAAACCAAAGTAGCAGAACTCCACAAGAATACCATTCTATGTGCTGTAGTGATAGATAACATTTCACTTTCAATCTTGTAACCAGAAAAATTAGATTGCAATCAGGCGAGATTCCTTACTCAACTTTTTTCAAAGGAAATCAGCAATGAAATACTAAACATGAAAGTGCAGAGACTGTGATGGGAGTCCTGCAGGGACAATGTCAGAGACAAAAGAAGGGGAAAGTAAAAATAGACTGATAATACGAGTAAGACTACCTGTCATATTATGTACAAATGAAATTGCAGTCTGCATTCCCAAGCTACTGCAAAAGTTTCTGCATCTTCATGATTATTGAAGATGATCTACATACTACACTGTCCTTTACAGCAGAAAGCTTAAATGCAGAAATTATACACAAGTCTGGCAGCCGCAGTAGAGAACACCACTAAACTCTGAAATAAAAATGCATCTAATTACAGACCAGATATGCAAGGCAGCAGGCCTTTTGTTGGTCTGTTGAACTTATCCCAATCTTTCACGCACTTTTTAGAGGTGCTTCCCTGCTAAATTCTGCCTGTGGTGGGTTAAAACTAGTTTGGCTGAATGGTCTCCCCTTAAACATGGGATTCATAGCTATTAGTAGAGATATGAGACTCTGAAAACTTTCTCCTGACATTGCTTTCCAGTAGCTAATCCAATCATTTCCTTTCCACCTAAGAATGGGTTAATAGAATGTAGTTCAGGTAAGTATAACTAGTATATGTGACCCAGAAATACACCATAGCTTTTAATGGTCTTCACATCAGACCTAATATATATTTATACTGGCATTATATTAATACATTTTTATTAAAATTTTCAGAGAGTATTTCTTTTCCTTTTTTTTTTTCCTTTTGATGTACATATGATTTAAATAAGTTTATCATCTTCATTATTATCACATTAAATGTTTTTTTTGTTTTTTTGTTTTTTTCTAGGTGGGTGAGATAAGCAGCATGGAAGGAAACAAAATAGAGAGTGAGAAAAATTTAACACCTCTGGCGTAAAAAAAAAAAATCTATAATTTACATAGCCTCTTATCATACAAAAACACATTTTTGCAACAGAATTATCAGGGATATCAGCAGAGGCTTGGAGAGAAAAGTGTTTATACATTAACAGTTTCTGTAGAATCCTAGGAGGTGAATACATGAGAGGTTGCTTTTTTTCTGGGAGCTACTCAGCTGAGGGCCAATCCTTTTCTCATTCACATTCTCAGCAAATGAAGAACAGCTATTTTAAAAGATATCTGTGACAGACACTTACAGCCAGGTTTTCAGGACTGCTGAATACCCACCCCAGCAGGCAGGAATCAGCAGGAGCTGCAGGCACTTGGCCTCTAAAAAGCAGAGATACACATTTCACTAGACTTTCTCCATGTTCCATTGTTACAAGGTAAAGTATGTCACAATTTCTACCCACACTGTCACTGACCTTTTATCATCACACATTATTTTCAATCTTGGCATAACATTTTTTTCTCAACGAGCTAAATGTAATGTGCTGCAATTTAATGAAATGTGAACATACGTACTCATACTGTATTTATGTATCCTTTGAATGGATAGGTAAAACCTGAAAAAGAACAATGAATGCTAACAATTTTTCCTACACTACAAATGTGCCCTGTGGAAAGCGTCATTATCATATACTCAAATAATTATTTAGTCCCAGAGAATATGGGAACCTGATAATGATACCCTGACCAAAGCTAAACTCTTCAAAATGCAGTGTTATTGTCTGTAGGTAGAAATTCTGCATCGTTAATCAATATAGTCTGTTCATCAGAGCACTTAAAATTGTGAAATGTCTCTCTATATAGGGAGATATCAGTAAAAATGACATGAAGAAATTCAATCAAATGCTGCCACACTCATGACTGAGGAATCACAGATATTAAAATGCAATATGAGCTTCTCATAAATGCTGCCAGCCCTTAGTGCATTAGATGATAATCAGCTGCCTATGCAGACAACAAGCAGCAGAAACTATGTCAATTCCCTGAAGGTGGAACACTATGTTAAATCTTCCATTTTTGACCTACAGAGGAAAGACTTCAGCTATGAAGATCACAATTCTGCAACAGATAATACCAGACATTTATCTGTCACATATTTTTAACTGGGTTCTGTATTGCAGGTCAGATAAAGACTTTCATTCCTATCTGTAGGAGATCTATTCTGTCCTTCCTTTTATATTTATTGTTACAATTATAGGAGGAAAAATCCTAGTATATGCAAGAGCATATGTTTGTTTGTGAAATACATCTAATTAATTACTTGAATGGCTGTAGGCAGAATTCATAAGCACTACTCCAGTATGTAGGAATTAAATCCTATGTGTTAGGGAGAAGGGATTATGTTCTGAGGAAATTAGTCTTTCATATAGATAGGCTTCCCAGCAATTATTTGTGGAATACATTTAAAATACATCATTCACAATGTGTTCATATTCAGCGCTCAAATAATTCATAAAAGCATTCAACTCAGAAGGCTGGCCAGATTGCTAGTGTCCTCTCTATATAGCTACTGTGTGCTTTTGATCCAGATAAACAGTGACTTTTACAAAGCCTTCACTATTGCTAGCTCTTCTGAGAACCATGTGAAGTGAGATCAGTCTTTCACACAAATGTTCTCTTCCTTTTCCATCATGGCTGCTTTTGAAAATGTTCCTGGAACAATGTGTGAAAAGGCAAGCTGAATAATCCTGCTCTCTTAGAGCTAGCCTCTCCAGAATAAGTTTTCAGATCGGTGGGGCTTTTCTTAAATAGAGAAGTGGTGCTATGTAGCTGTCCCATCCCAGAAGCAAATTAAAATTGGTTATTTTCACCTGATCAGCAAGAGAGGAATGGAGCACAGAGTAATCACATTCCCAAAGGTAATGTTATGCCTGGCACTCCACAACAAGTAAGGAAAACAACTCATCTACTTCTTTAAGCTGGCAACAGAGTGTACTAGAATATACTTGCATAGAGTGGGTATCAGTCTATTTTCAACCAGGAAACGGGACCTTTTCTCAATAAACATTGTTTTTCTTCTAAAACATTTGTCTCACTGACCTGAACACTTCATATTATAGCTAAATTATGCAAAAACTTGTTAATTTTAATATACATCTATTGGAAATACATGTTTTGGAACACAATTTTTGACATGTATTACTTTTATTTCTTTCATCTATCTCACATGACATCATAGAATCATCGAGAAAATATCTCTAAGATTATGTAGTCCATTTGTTCACCTATCACCAATATTGCCCCCTGAACCACGCCCCAAAGTACAACATCTACTCTTAAAATACTTGCATGGATGGTGACCTCACCTCCTCCCTGGGCAACCTGTTCCTGCTCCTTCCAAGAGCTTCACCACTCTTTCTGAGAAGAAATTCTAAATTCTTCCTAATATCAAATCTGAACCTCTCCTGGTGCAACTTGAGGCCATTCTCTCTTGTCTTGTCCTATCACCAGTTACCCAAGAGTAGAGGCTGTCACCCACCTCACCACAACCTCCTGTCAGATAGTTGTAAAGAGCTGTTGTATAATACCCTGAAGGGACACACAAGAATCAAGTCCAGCTCCACAGTCTTGATTCCCTAAGCTGCTCATCGTATGTCTTGTGCTCCAGACCTGTCACTGCTGTATTGCCCTTCTCTGGACATGCTCCAGGGTCTTGGTGTCTTTCTTGTAGTGAGGGGCCCAAAACTGAACACAGTACCCAAGGTGTAGTGCTGAGTACAGGGTGATGACCACCTTGCTGCTTCTGCTGGCTATGGAACTTCTGATACAAGCCAGGATGCCATTGGCCTTCTTGGTCACCTGAGCACACTGCTAGCTTGTGTTCAGCTCAGTGTTAACCAGCACCACCTCCAGGTACTTTTCTTCCACACAGTCTTCCAGCCACTCTGCCTCAAGTCTGTAGCATTACATGGAGTTGTTTTGTCCAAAGTGCAAGACTCTGCACTTGGTGTTGTTGAAATTCATCCCACTGATATCAACCTACTGATCCAGCCTGCCCAGATAGCTCTGTAGGCCTTTCCTACTCCCAGGCAGATCAAGGTATCCTCCCAACTTGGCATCATTTGCAAACTTACTGAGAATGCCCTCAATCTCCTTGTCCGGATCATCTATGAAGATATTAAACAGGATGGGGCCCAGTACTGACCCCTGGAGAACACCATTTGTGACCAGTCACCAGCTGGATTTAATTCCATTCACTACCACTCTCTGGGCCTGGCCATCCAACCAGTTTGTTACCCAGCGAAGAGTGTACCTGTCGAAGCCTGTCTAGGTCATTGATAAGGATGGTGCAGAACATCAGTCCCAAGACAGAAACCCAGGAAACGGTTCTTTTGGCCATTTTCTATCTGGATATAGATCCATTTACCACAGTCCTCTACTTGAGACTATCCAGCCTATTCCTTATCCACTGAATAGTCTACTATTCAAATCCACACATTTCTAGTTTAGAGATGAGACTGTGAATGCAGAAGTCCATGTATATGACATCAGTCATTTGTCCTTTGTCTACCGATTCTGTCAGCCCATCAGGGAAGGCCACTATGCTGATCAAGTATGATCTGCCCTTGTTGAAACCATGCTAGATGTCTCCTTCTCATGTTTCATGTCTCCTAACATATCTTCCAGGAGAATCAGTTTCCTGATCTTTACAGGCACAAACTTAAGGCTCACTGACCTGTAGTTTCCCCTTTCTTTAAAACTGAAGTAATGTTTCCCTTCTTCCAGTCAGTGGGAACTACAACTAACAGCCATGACTTTTCAAATATCTTGGAAAGTGGTTTTATATACATAGCCTGTAAAAACTGAAAGACAAGCATTCCAAATTCAATGATAAAAGTTTGTATCTGTACTTTATTTATCTATGTACATAAATAAGTATGGAAGGATTAATGTCTATCTATCCACCTCCCTTATTTTTGTTCTGTTTACCTAATAGAATTTCTTTAATTAGCAGCAACAAATAGCAGGCTGCAGACAATGAGGTAGCACATCTCTGACAAAAGGCAGAAATCAGCTGCCAGACAACGGCTCGTTAAATCACGCATCCCTGGAAAGTTAAATAAAGGCAAATATAATTTGAAAAAGTTATTTTAAAACTACTTTAAGACATCCCTCACAAATATGGAAATACCATTTTAAAGTTACGTATATCCCATTCTTTTTGCCAATGTTAGAATTTTTAGTCTGCTGTATCAACGTGATAATTCATGAATATTCCTCTTAATATATACAACTTATAAGTGCATTTCATTTGTCTGACAGAGAAAAAGCAAGCAGAATGATTTCTTTCTTATGCATGTAGTTGTTATGAGAACTAAAACACAATTGGCCAGTGTAATACTAAACCAAAACCAAGTATGTTAACATGGTGAGTAAAATACATTTTCAGATGGTTCTGAAACTATTAATTTTCTAGTATGCTTTAAAAACAGGCATCTTCTGTTATACAGCAAATTGCAAAAGTCTTTGCTCTTTTAAGATATTAACAATGGCTTTTTTGTTAATATTCAATCTGTTCAGCTTTATAAGATGTTCCCAAATGGATGTAAGTTATAGTAAAACGTTATGATAATTATGCCCCACTTTATATCTTCATGCTAATCTTTCCCATGTAGAATGCTTCTAAGGATTTTAATCTACTCCATTTTGAGATGCTTACTCCTTTACATTTACTATCTTCATTTGAAATACATTATTTTTATAGCAATTATGTTTACACTAAGTGTGGACAATAGCCAGATATTTCTCCATGTTATCTCAAAACTGAAACAGTCTCCACCAGTGAAAATCTCCTGCTCCTGTTAATAGCCGATTTCATAAATGGTGAATTTTACTTTACTCTCTAAGCCCCATTTTAAACTTTGTACCTATCCTGATCTTTCTATAACAGATTTTATATCAGCTGTTCAGATTCCTATCCTCATAAAATCACCCACCCAGTGGAAAAAAAAAAAAGAGATATAGTTATTATATGCATTCCTATATGAACACATGAAATCCTGACTGAATTCTTGTACCTCAGCCAACAAGACAGGTCTGCTTGTATGCCAAATTTACATCCACTGATATCAACATCAGTGTGCTCCAAACCCCATGTCCTGGAGCAGGTGACTAGATGTGTGAAAATAAATTGACACAGGAATGATCCAGATCATCAGGCCAGGAAGGCACCATATCACCATTTGGTAATATCAAATAAATTTCACACCATTTCAGGATGAATCAGTTGCTGAGTACAAGACAAAACCCACTAGCTCTGTGTCACACTACACATGCACAGGAGTAATAAAAGGATGGATGCAGCCATCTTTCTTTTCTTATCTCTCCTAAGCTATTCACAGAGATTTATCTGAGTCATTTAATCTGTCCAGTGAAGTTGTGAGTGCATAACTGGTGCCAGGAAAAACAAATATATTTAAGTCAAAAGTAAATATACTTAGTTGAATATTTTGGTTTTTCAATTATATTTCACTTTTTAGTATGTGCAGTAGTAAACAGTGATAATCTGAACACAGGTAGATGGTATGATCACAGATCAGTTTATTAACAGATTACTGAAGAGAGTCCCATTGTATTTTTGTTTGTTTGTTTCCAGTTGAACCAGAAAAGGCTTCAATGAAATTTCCTTTTTCTCCAAAGTATGCGGACCTGACTAACAAAAATATTTAGAAAATTCATGTGGATTTCTGTTGTTTTGATTCAGAATTGACACTGAAAATAAGAAAACAAGCCATTTTCAGTTGGAAAGATATTTCATCATTATAAATGCTAATTTTGTAAAGCATTTTGATGTCATTCAAATTTTTAAATCAAAATAGTCTAAGGGGAATATTTCATTCAGCCAAGCCTTTCTTTAGTCTAGCCTGTTAATGGTAAAGTAAAACAAAACACAGCCCTCTACTTTGATATTAGAGGACGTGATCTACACCCAGAACAATCCATCCTCTGTGAACCTCATGCTCAGCTTTCTGTTCATTAAAATCTTTGAACATGCTCTTATGATTATATTTCAGAGAATAATCTCTTAATTTCTTGACTTGTCATTGATTTAAATCAGACAGAAAATTCTTTGCTCCAGGTTTCCTCGTGGAAAAGGAAGTTTCTCTCTAAACATTTACAGGTAGGAAAGAGTGCCTTATGAAAATCTCTCCACTAGTTTAATATCAATCTCTGAATCATAAGAAATGTTTGGGATTTTTTTTGTTGTTGTTTATAAAAACAAACAGGTAGACTTTCTGAAGACAAAATTTTAAGTAGCACAATTTCCCCTGTAAAGTCACTGCATGTCTTGCTTCAATCAGTGTAAAAGTACTTATTTGCTGGAGTTCTGTCCACAGACCCCATCTGCATGCCTCATTCTTCCATCAGGGATGTGAAGGAGAGACCACAGCACTCTTTGTCCTCTGAAAACTGAGGTCACTGCACACCTCCAGAGCATCTTTGATTTTCAATCCTTCTCTTTTCTCCTAGATTCTTTTTGCAAATCTTAACTAGCTTTGTGCTGATTTTCAGAGTCAGGGTTTGAAGTACTCTTTTATCCCACTTTCTGCCCCAGATCTACCCTTGCACTCCCAAAACCTTGGTTCCACACCTGATTCCCACTCCAATGCCATAGGCCCTATGCCATTCCTCTTTCCTTTAACATTAATTATTCCTACCCTGACTTCCTTTTCTCCCTTTCACAGGACTATACTAGCCCTTCTTTTAATAAATGTTCTAAACATGCGAACATTCTCTGCAGGCTTACATCACAGATTTGGTCCCATGTCAGAGGTATCATTTTCTCCCTTGACTTTCCTCTGGCTGTTGTCACCTGTTTGGCTCTTGCCTCACGGAGAATTCCCTAGGCATGCTGGGTAATGTGCTTCTTTTGCTACAACAGATTTTCCACATCCCATTTTATACCTTAGCTTTACTTGGGTGAAAACAACAAAACCCATTGTGGTGCCAGCGCTTCACTGTGGTGTCAACATTCTTATGGGACGCAGAAGACAAATAAGGACAAGGAGGAGGTATGAAAACTAAGCACAGTGCCTCTCTCCAGTTTCTGATTTGTGCCTAAATTGTCACGATCATAGAGTTACTACTGCAAAGCATGGATACTAACAGCCAAAAGATACTAGACAGCATTGTTGGTCCACTGTTACTGACCATAAAGCAGAACCTTGCAGCAAGTATCTCTTATTCTCTGTTAGTGGAGAAACTAATTTAGATCTCTTCACTGAATAATAATAAGGTGCTTCCTTTTTTTGAATGTGGCCTGGATAAATAACTTTTTCAAAGTGAACTGTTTCCTGTTTATCAGCAACAATATATCCTGAGCTAAAAAAATTTCTAAGTCCTGAGGTGTTTATTACCCACGAAGGATGCAATTAATAACATGTTAACAGGAAACTCAAGTTATAATTACGCAGAGAAGCCTAATAATTACATCTTTGGTGGCATAATTGGCCTAAAAATAATTGTGATATTTTAGCTGGAAGAAATGCTAAATTGAAGCAGACAAATTAATTGTGGACCTATGGATGATTAGACGGTATTGAAGGAGTAAATTTGAGTATACATAATAACTCTACCCATAGAGCTGCTATAGCACTGTGAGTGAATAATTTCACAGCAGTCTTTAACAGTAATTGATCAGTAATCACCTAAAAACTGACAGTGCTGTGGAAAAAAAAGGCTGATGTCTGTTACAAGATGGAATCATTTCTTTTAAGCATTTGTATCTTAAATCACCTAGTTTTTACTGCAGTAAGGGTTTTAATTAGTCATTGTATGTTTCTTTAATTACTTAAAAAAAGACAAAAGTGCTGCAACTACAATGAAAAGCCATTACTAGAAAATCTCTGCAAACAAAATTTCTACTTACTGATAACTAGGTCAAAATATTTGTGGTCTTTCAGGAGAGGTATCATTGTCTGTATATAATCAACTGAGATAGGCTTGATCTTACTATTGCAACACTTGTATGTTCACTTAATGTTCCTGATTTTTAGATTAAACAGATGGAAGAGAAAGGTGAGCACCCATTTGTGATCCGTAAACTGGAGAGACCACTTCCCACTGCCTAACTTGACAGCAACTTCCAGCCTCCGCCCACCTCTCTGGTTGCAAGGACAAAAAAGTACCCATGCCTAGAGTTGTAGACTCCAAATACTTTGCCTCCAGCCCCCAAGCCCCAGGAAAATATTTCAACAATGACTAGTAGCCTGCCTACAATCACTGCATATCTTCTCGTTCCCAACCCCTAACCAAAGTTTCACTCTATTTTAGATATTCTCAAGTCACTGTCAGTATGATTGTACATATTCTCACACTTGGCTTACACAAGTGTTTAATAAGGAATATCTATATTTCTCCTGAGCTTCATGCTGGAGTGACGGGCACAAGAAAACTACTATAACATTCAACTTAAACTAGCTTTCATTTTCATCAAAAAGTCATCTACATTTCAGTAAGCAGGCCTTCAGCAAGCAGGTTTTGAGCAGAGTTCATCAGATTTAAAAAATAAAGAAGCATTTCAGACTAGCTTAATTAGTACAGGTTGGGATTTTAGTTTGCTTAGGCACGTAAGACATTCTGTTCACCCCAGTATTGATATCCTCCTGCATTCACCTGAATTACCTTGAGGCCTCACAAGGCAAAGGAAATATGAGGTGGTTCAGCTGCAAACGCTGACAAGCATTGAGAGATTCAGCTGAGTCAGAAGAGTTTCCAGCTATAGAGAACTGAACCTCCACACCACAAGTGTAGAGTATCAGACTGAGGCATTTGCGCTCATTTCATCTCTAGTTCCTTCTCCTCTGTGAAAATAAATTTCTGGTCTCAAACACTGACAAAAGTTAGCACCCAAGGACAGAAATGCGGATCTCTTACCATTTCTATTTATTCCAGTGAGTTTATTTAAAAAAAAATTCTCACCAGTCTTGAAACTAATTGGATATGCATAGGAAAACACAGGCCAGCAGTAGAAAACTGGTATCTTGTAATTAAAAATGAATGGGTATCAGTTCCTTTCCCCTTGCTTTATTTTAGCTTTAGTGGAAGCTGTGTTCCTGTCTCACTAACCAAGCAACAATAACAATTAGCATAACCGTGGTGCTATCTCACAGATGACATTAACTTACCTACCTTACAGTCTCATTCCTAGACAGCATACTTATACAATCATCATGATTGTTTTGATAATGTAATTGATAGCTGTATCAGCTTATTTCGTTACATTAAAGTGTCAAAAGAACGACACAGTACTTATTACCTTGATTTTACTTATAGTTTGCACTCCAATCCCTTGATTGTATAAGTCATAGGACCCTGTGCCACTACAAGCTTTTCTTCAGTGCCAGCAAGAGCCTAATACCAGCTTTTGTTACACATTGTTGTTGGTATTACCATAGCACTTTGAAGCAGCAGTAATGCATCAATACTGCACTATTACTCTCCAGCCATTCATAAGGTAAAATAAACATACCTTGCATCAGTAATTCTGTTTTGTAAGTTAACAGTATTAAACTTCTAATCATTCTACATTGCCTCAAACTTAAACATTTCCCAGAGAGAGTTGACATGCATTGTCATTAAAGCTATAGGTGTTAAAAAAATTTTAGGGTACAAAGAGGATGCAGCCAGGCACTTTCCAGTTCCACCCTGTGCCAGGCCAAATGGCAACAGGCACAAACTGGAAAATAAGGGAACAGTTTCATACTGTGCAAGTAACAGATCACTAGCATAGGTTGCCCCTAAGAGGTTGTAGAGACATAGTCCCAGGCAAACAGCTCCAAAACCAGAGGACTGGATTAGATAGTTTCCAGAAGTCCCTTCAAATTTCATCCATTCTGTGATTCTGTGCATTACAGTGGTAGACATTCTTGAGCTGCTTTAAAAATAGAATCCAGCCACTAGCTTTTATTATTTATTTATTATTATTGTTAATTTTATTATTATTATTATTTCATTTTATTCTGCCACCATTGTGTTTAATGTTGAATTTTTAGACCCTGAATGCATATACCAAAGCTCCTGTTCTTCATCAAGTGCAGATGTGGAAAGGTGTGCTTAGTGCCGCTGCACTGTTTGATCACCAGATCACACTGCCCAGGGCTACTTTCAACCCGGCCTTGAATGCTGCTATGGACCCATAGCTTCTCTGGGCAGCCTGTGCCAGTGACTCGCCACTCTGAGTAAATTTCCTCCTAACATCTAACCTTTATCTCCTCTCTTTTAGTTTAAAACTATTCACCTTGTCCTGATCACTATCAGACCATGTAAAAAGACGATCCCCCTCCTGCTTTAAGTGCTGGAAGGCCACAGTGAGTTCTCCCTGGAGCTTTCTCTTCCCCAGGCTGAGGAAGACCTCAGGTACCTCAGGCTGTCTTCATAGGAGAGATGCTCCAGCCCTCTGATCATCTTCGTGGCCCTCTTCTGGAACACCTCTCACCAGCACACTCATAGCACCACCCATGAATGCACTCAGAACAAAATAGTTTAGCAGTGTTAATTGGTAATCTTAGCAAGACTTGTTATTTGGTTGCCCACATATTTGATGTAGATACTGTGGCAATCTCTCTATCATGCATCAGCTCTGCAAATTCCTTCAGTTCTTCGTGCTTCTGCAAAGAAGGAATACGGTTTCTCCAAGACTACACAGGGGACAAGGCATAGGTAGAAAAGAATGCACCTCTGCAGAACAGCTGTCAGACCACCACTGGTCTTGAATCTCCCTAGAGATTCAAACAGACACATTCAACCTGAGACCACATTTCTGGGGAAATAAAAAAGTTGTGCTTACCTTTCTTTATTGTGAATTTATTTACCTGCTATACTAACCGTTTACCTCTCTACATTCATCACCTTAAAAAATTATCTCAGCTGCTTATCAGTGACTTAGGATACACAAAAAAAAAATGCCACTTAAGTGCAATATTTATATTTCTTTTTTCAACGAGCCTAATGAAGTTTTTAAGTACCCAGACAAAGCAAAAGCAACTTTTACAATAAAGTATATGCTTTGTCCTGTATTTCTGCAAACAACAGGGAGGGGTGACAGCAACTAGCAAACGTTGGGTTTTGTATTGTCAGAGTAGGAAAATTATCCAAAAGAATTCCAATAAACAGAAATATTTCCCATTTCAGTATGTGTTTATTGTAGTTATGCCTAGGCATTACTTTCTCTTAATACCAAGTTACTGTACAAATTTACTAGGACAAAGGACCACACAATCACAAATACAAAATGTTATAGTAACACTGTGACTTCCCATAAGCTCTTCCAAGCAAAAATCTTAAGATGCTTTTTAACGTTAATTAAGATTCATTTCTGCTGGGCACTGCATTAAGTATGGCAAGAGTTATTCAATTTATTTCTTCTATAGAATTACAAAAAATCACGGAAATATGAACTGAGAATCGAATTCCACCACAAAAGATGGAAAGGAGAGTAGTTATTTCACTAATTATATAAAGAAACTGTTGTGACATCTACATTTCACATAAGCAGAAAAAAATTGCAATATCTTCTGAAACCAAGTTGGTTGGTTGCTAAGGTTGCACTGAAAATAGCAGGCTTTTTCAAGTTCCCTACCAATGTGTTTCCATCAGATGGCCAAAGAATGCTGCTTTGGCTATGAAATTGTTTCAAGTGTTACAGTTATGCCGACTTGACTGTAAAAATTCTGTTGTTTCTCACAGAAAGTATCTATAGTGAGAATTTTTACAAAAAGGATTAGAAATAGATGTGCCATTTTTAAGCAGAAGACTTGCAAATGTGTTTTAAGATTGGTAGTAACCGGTTTTTGGTAGCAGAAGGAGATTAAAGGCAAGCTCATTGCATTGATTGTAGTCCTCTCTTACTTTTCTGCAACGAATATGTGAAATACTGTATTTTTTTTTCCTTAGCTGCTAATATAGAAATGTATATGAATGGATATGTTTCATTCTCTTCTTGTGCAAAGGCTTTTCTGTTAGCTTTGGATTCCTATGAAACCGCACTGTGAATTATAATAAGAAACAAGATGACAGAGCTCAACATTTTCCAGTTAATGTTATTCAGCTTCAGGCATTCCTGCTGTCAGCAGGAGTAAAATCTACTGCCCCAGAAAAGCATGGAAAAGTCAAATAAGCTCTTCTAAAATTCAGTGCAACTTGCATGTAAATGAGACCCCAGCATGAAGGCAATACCCTCTCCCTCTTTTGTTAGAGTGAGGGTCAAGCATTCCTGTCACGCATCACCCCAAAAAACAGGGTGCAAACGGGGCTCCGCGTTGTACAGGGGGAAAAGAGAGAAGAAAGAAAGACAGAAAGAAAAACCCTCTGACTCAATAAACAGAAACTGTAATACTCAGCACGAGGAATAAAGCTGTTACCTTGGCAACGGCCGCATCACATGGGACTCCTTCCGCCTCCAGGCGTACTGCTGTCACGGAAACTCGCCCGCTCTGATCTGGAGCAGTGGCTCACGCTCAGCACACGGGCACACCAGGAGATGAACACCGATGCTTGTATTTCCAGTTAACACCCTGTGTGTTTTCCAGTGTTTCTGCTCAGTTCTGAAGCCATTCGAGACCTGAGTGCATAATTCATTAGCTCTGAATTAGAGTTGAAATCGCTGTTACGCTGATGCAGAGCAAAAACAGTACTAATTGAGACCACGGCAGGAAGAGTGCCAAAGAAGCCATGGGAATATCTCGTGCTACTTGGTCTAAAATAACATATCTGTGAATCCTTTCTTTCCCTGATAGCTCCACTTAATTACCATAAGCAATAAAGTTTTTATGGTACAAAAATCAATGACAGTTTTTTTACTAACTTTTAAGAGCCACTCCCACTAGTTTGCAATGTGGCTGTCACTAAACTTAACAGATCAGGATCCTTCACTTACTTACACAGCAACAGCTACGATGAGATAGATGTAACTTTATGGCCACCTTCTCTACCTCTGCCCAATAGAGCAACATTTTAAAGGTACATACCTACATGAAACAAGACAGCTTTGAAAAACCTGCTCTGAGTAATTTCCCTGCGTCCAGCTCTGTACGTCCCATTTCCCTCAGTTTTCATTGGCTACAGGTATACTGACAATATTTTGCAAAAGTAACGTGCACTCCACGTTCTACAGATCCACTCTGCAGTGTCTTTCCAGCTGTATATGTTCTGCAGCAGTATGAAGTATCCTTCATCTAGACATGATTTGCAAAAGCAATGGATCCAGAAGCAGAGCAATTAAAGAATCTGCAAAATTCACTTGCAGTTGTCAGTAGAGTCAAAACATTTATAAAATCTGCTTACAGTTTTATGTGGGATGTGGCATGTCCAGAATCAACACCAAAACTAAAGGAATAGTAACTAACTCAACCGGAATTCCTTGTATAAAACAATATATGTTGGTTGCTCCAGAAGTAATGCCTCCCATTTGTTTCCATGGAAATTACACCAGTTACAAAGAACACAACAACACATTTGATAAACCAAATTCTCAGCTACAGAACACTATTTTTCAACATAGTCCCCACCTTAGCTATGTATTTTTGACAATCAGGAACAAGCAACTGCATGCAGCATTCATAAATATCTACACCAGTGGAGGTGACCACTGTTGCTGTCGCCCACTGCTGAAATGCACCACTCACTGCCTCACTGTGCTCACATCCACAGTTTGGTCACCAAAAACGTTCAGCAAGCACTGATGCACATCAGTGGGTATCATTATTTTCTACATGGAGGAATTCAAGGACACACCTTTGATTCATCTGCTCTTCCATGTCAAATGCCATTCTGTCAGATTGCCCCTCTGCTACCATCTGTCACATGGCAACAAAATGTAATGGGATCTTGGAAGGAAGTTCAACCCCTACTGCCATACCACCAACATCCACCTCTGAGATTGTGAGCAAACACAATAAA
>VXAB01001446.1:152641-173895 GCA_013399175.1 Odontophorus gujanensis | reverse complement strand
AATACAACTTTTGAGTTCTAACAAAAATAAAATAAAATAAATAAAACAAAATAAAATAAAATAAAATAAAATAAAATAAAATAAAAACATTTTATCTTAAAAAAAAAAACCAACACACTTTTTCAAATAGTACACTCAGAAAATCAGGTGCTGGCATTCCCTTATAGCCTAAATGTAAATTAGCACAGAATACACTATGAGTATCTCAGACATGAAATACTCTTTAAAATAACGCTGCCTCCCTAGAGCAGGCAACATGAGTTGGGATGTAACTACAGCCAAAACAGACAAAATGATGCCTCAAATTTATCCATTGCTCTATGCTGTTAGTTCAGTACTTATATAATAGGAGCAGAGCTTCATGCATGTGTGAAAGGGAAGTGTGTTTCTAGCCATTTAGCACACAGGCTGCTCTGCCATGTGGCTCTTGGCTACATGCTGCTCTCTGTGAGCACTAGCACAACAATTCAAAGAAAGCTAATTGAGTAAAACAGACCACATTTAGTCCTCTGTTCAGTCCAAGGAAGCCACGACAACAGAGTGTTTCAAATTTTTGGTTATAAAAATCATGTTCTGATTTTAATCAATAAAAACAGTGATTCTAATATAATAAAATAAAATGAAAACAAAACTTCAAAATTATGTTTTAATACAGCTAGTGAGAGGGGAATGAAATAAGAAGGCACAGAAGCACAGTGGCTAGATCAGAACTTCTGGGTTTGTTACAGATATTGCTGGATAATGTACTAAGGTTAGGCTGAACACCATAGTGCTGTCTCACAGCCTGTCATCTTTCAGCCCGAGAACAAGGAAATGGCAAATGTGTCCTTAAGGGTGGAATTTTTAGGTGTGCTCAGAGGATTGTCATTCTAAAAGGGATTTCAATCATTTCTCACATCTTTCTAAAAGTCTTCTTTTTCGAATCACCCAACTGGTTTCTACATTTTGCATATTCTTTTNGCACATCAGTGGGTATCATTATTTTCTACATGGAGGAATTCAAGGACACACCTTTGATTCATCTGCTCTTCCATGTCAAATGCCATTCTGTCAGATTGCCCCTCTGCTACCATCTGTCACATGGCAACAAAATGTAATGGGATCTTGGAAGGAAGTTCAACCCCTACTGCCATACCACCAACATCCACCTCTGAGATTGTGAGCAAACACAATAAAGTAAGAGGCATTACTTTCAGAGCAGCCCTCATAAATTTCAATGCAAATAATTTAACAGCTTATTTTTTAAAATACATCTGTATTAGTTTATATACTAACCAAAATTCAGCAGCATCACAGATACAGATGCAAGGAGTTTTTCTGACTTTGCCTCATAAACGATTTGCAAATACTTCCTCAGTGATTAAATACAAAACTGAGAACAGTACTGTAGCAGAAGTCCAACCACCTGGCAAAATGAGTTGCTTTGTCCCTCTCTCTCTATAAATATGTGCACGCACACTCCCCTCCACAGAGCAGAAAGTTCTTTCTTAGCATAACTGGTTCCTTTTCCACATAGTAAATAAACAGATTATTCCAGTTTTTCAGTTCCAGAGTAAAATACTCACCTGTGTTAACCAAGAAGTGGAGTGCCCATGGCTGAGACGGAGCATGCCCCACACCAGTGCTGTGCTGTGAGCTGGTGTAGGAGCCTGCATTGCACTGGTTTGTGCTCTGGGAGGCTTTCAGATGGCACGTGGGGACACTAGCAGAGCAATCAGGACAGCACCATGGGGTAAAAATAAGCTAATTCTGACATCTGACAGATGAGCAGGATTTAATTCCTCTTTCTTCGTAATGGTCACACACAGCAAGGATTAACAAAAATATCATACATTAAATGGGAAGTTTCCCAGGATGTCAGAGCTAAGAGTTGGATGATGAACGAGGCACGAGAACTGCAGCTGGGCAATGCAGCAGCCAGAAGCTGCAGTTTGTTCAGCCTTTCCAGAACAAGGGGTTCCCAAAAAACACTGCTGCTACAGTGACATGAGCAGCAGAGCAGACTTGGCGGCTTGCTCCACTTGGAAGCCTCTGCTTTTCTCTTTCCAGTTCCCAGTGACCTCCCAGTGTTCTCATTAATTATGGCTCCAGCTGGATGCTACAGTTAAGTGTTTTAAACCACTGAAATAGCAGAATATGTACTATTTTTTTTCCCAGAGGATCTATTGTATGTCATCCAAGCACGATGAAGCAGCTCTCAGGCAATCAAGCAGAGTGACAACTAACACAAAGTGAGTGGTGGCAACACATGAGCAAGAGACAGAAGAGGTAGACAGTTAAAGCTTGAATTCATGTGACATACTGACCCACAATAATAAGCAAAATGCCACCTCTCATGGCCTTGGCAGAACAGAATACAACTTTTGAGTTCTAACAAAAATAAAATAAAATAAATAAAACAAAATAAAATAAAATAAAATAAAATAAAATAAAATGAAAACAAAACTTCAAAATTATGTTTTAATACAGCTAGTGAGAGGGGAATGAAATAAGAAGGCACAGAAGCACAGTGGCTAGATCAGAACTTCTGGGTTTGTTACAGATATTGCTGGATAATGTACTAAGGTTAGGCTGAACACCATAGTGCTGTCTCACAGCCTGTCATCTTTCAGCCCGAGAACAAGGAAATGGCAAATGTGTCCTTAAGGGTGGAATTTTTAGGTGTGCTCAGAGGATTGTCATTCTAAAAGGGATTTCAATCATTTCTCACATCTTTCTAAAAGTCTTCTTTTTCGAATCACCCAACTGGTTTCTACATTTTGCATATTCTTTTCACTTAGGGACAATCCAAAAACCAAGCCAAACAAAAAAAACCCTCACAATATTTACTTTCTGAAGTCTAACTATAACTTTGTTTTCACTGAAATGTGAAAGAAGCCTATGTTTACCCTTAGCATCCAAGTCATTTCAAGGACAGCTACTGAAAAAAAAAGATTTGTTTCTAACAAGTACACTTCATATTCATGAAATTTAGTTCAACATTTCCAGTCCTAGTTACTTTTGGACTGATAACAAAATAGGAAGAAATGCAGATCAAGAAACAAACAATCTAATTGGGAAAACAAGAAATGAATGTAAGACAGAAAGAAAATAGTAATTCAATCTTCACTAAAAGAACCAACTCAATGTTCAAGCCAATAAAGAGCACAGTTTGACCTCCAGACGCATCTTTAAGACCAGCAAGAATATTGTAAGCTATTATAAATCATACACATACTTTCATCAGGGCTGCTCGAGTTGCTTCTAATTGAGCAACTTCTAATTACTCACTCAAAAGTACTTCCTGTACCTTCATTAATTTTCAGAGTTGAGGTGGTTAAGTGCAAATAAAACCTTAGACTGTTAAAAATAATTTGAGTTGCTATGAGGCAGAAGGTCTAAGTAAGGTCTGCTAATATCTGATATGAGACAAAAGGTACAGAGCAAAGAATTTTATTCACCATTTTCCAAAAGATATTGCACCTGACAGTAATAATTTCCTTTCTCATAAATAGGTGTGAAGTTATCACAGACACACATGAGGCTGGTATGGGAAAGGTGCCAAAAACCATCTCCTCTGTACCACAGACACTTAAAAGTAATTCATGCCTAAGTTTACAAAAGTACACGAGATTTTAAAAGATTTTTGAACAATGTGACATTTCTCTCACTTTTCACTATGAAGAAAGATGACTTCAGTTCTGCATTTCATCTTGATTGCTGTTCCCCCAACACAGTAGATGTCCAAAACCTCTTACCTTCTGAGCTCCACTTGTGCCTCCTCTGCTATGACCACCCAGCCCTGTGATGATGCACCTACTTTAATAACCTCAACTGTAACATGTCTCATGAAATACAATGGTCTCCTTTATCTGCACACTTTCCCACTCGATGAACAGTCGCTATTTGGTTAGCAAGGATTGCCCTTGTGAGAGACCACACTGCCCCAACAGACCACACTTACATGTGTACTTAGGTCTCTCAAGTGAATGCCATCCAGGTCTGGAGGCTTATTGTGTTGCATTTCTGTATGGTTCAACATTTGGGTGGGCTTCCTTCAAACCTGGATCCTCCAACCTCTCCACTAGCAAGACAATGTCAAAAGTGGGGATGATGTAGTCTAATGGCAGTCAGTATCATTGTGCAGCATAGATTTAACCCTCAGGTTCACAGTCCAGGCAGATATTTGTGCGTCATATAATAGTGCATTAAAGGCTGCTGCCTGACCTGCCCATGTCTTAAATGTATTCCTCATCAAGATGCCAAGGGAGCTCTGCAAAGAAATGCAGCCTGGCATTACCTCAACCACCGTGGGCAGCCACCCATGCAAAATAGCTGGTTTTGAGCACTGCAACTTGTGAGGAGCCAGAACACTTTTTCCAAATGGATTCTACCCTCATCATAAAATGAGATGACTCAGTAATCTGGGTTTGATTAATTCAGACATTTAAAAATGAAAGCCAGATTTTTAATCAAGCATCCTTGGGCTTAGCTTTCATGCAATTCTCTCCTCACATTATTAAATATGAAAGCCTGAATACCCCGAGTTTCAATTATTTGTAAGTGAATTATCCTTCAGTATGTTTTGATAACCTTCTTGTTGACCTTTCTGCCACAAAGAATTCGTTGTGTGTATGAGAAGTCTACCCAGCCTTCCCAGGAGTTAAAACTGATACAAAGGCTTCACTGAGTTTCTCTGTAAGGGTCTCATCAATCAAGTGCCCCCTGACACTTCTTCCTCGCTTGGCCTCACTGACTTATAAACCACATTCTACTACTGATGTACACATTTACAGAACGTTTCACTATAAGCTTTAGTTTCTTTAAGGAAGAAGTTCTAAACTCTGACTCCTATTCACACTTGACCAGTTTGTCATGTATTAGCTGCCTTCATCTTTAAGGTTTTCATTTCTTAAAGATCAGTCTATCCCCTAGAATAACCACTTGGAGACTTCAAGTGAGTTTTATTGGATTGTGTCTTTATTAGATCGCTTTTTGTTTTTGAAATGTGGCGCACTTTGTGTCAGCCAGTAAACTCTTAGTGATGTCTGGTTGTTTGTTGGTTCTTGCTTTCTGGATTGCCTTATATTTACGTAAGTAAATACATGTTGGATTTATCTGGGTAAGTTCTGCACCCTTTATTTATCTCATCTTCTCTTTCCTATTATGATTGCCAATCTAATTCAATTTCTTATTGTTACTATGCAATTATGCAACAAGAAGTGCACCCACCCTTAAATTGCTCAGGAATAGCTCATCCAAAGAACAGTGATGTACTAACTCCAAAAATCCTTCACTATATTTAACATACATCCTAATACAAACTTTTTTCTAAGGAGTAGTGTTTGGATACAGTTAATGTTAGCAAGCGGTGATCACAGAATTAAAAAAGGTAGCCTTTTGTTTTTCCAACTTCAGGATTACACTTGCATTTGATAGTGGGCATTAATCTTTTAGACAGTTTATACTATCCTGGTAATGTCATCTTATCTGGATGATTAAGGTCAGATTTAGTCTTCCAATCAGACAAAACATTCAGTCTCAACAGGAGCTTTAATCAGGACGATTACTTGCTGTGTTGAAATTGCCCCAGTGTACAGTGTTGCTGGCCTTCCTTCTGCAGGAAATTGAAGCTTCTGTGAATTGACCAGTCAGAATTACTGTCATTTCACCCAAAATCAGGATTAAATATGGACTTTCAAATTCAAAGACAGAAACAAACAAACAAACCAACAAAAAAAACAGATTAGTTCAGTTGGAAGGGACTTAAAAATTCCAACAGCCTGACCATTGTAGGGCTAATGAATAAACCTTCTCATTTGTACAAGAAGAGTGTACTAAAATACTGCCAATACTTACCCCTATAGACTTGGTTTCCTTCGTCTTCAAAAGCTACACTGGTTATGTCCTGTGGCTACAGTTACTGAAGTCATTGCCTCCTAGGGGTAATGGCATACAATTAATGACTTTTCTTTCTTTTTTTTTTTTTTTTTTCCCCTCTGGCAGGATTACTTTCTAAATTACTATTAAGCATTAACTGATGTCACACTAAGGTTTCTGCCATTTTCCCACAGCTCCCTGTCAAATAAAAATGAAAAGCCATCAGTTCCCCAAAAATGATTTTTCCTGATTGAGGCAAGTTTCAGCAAAATTGCTGACTCGTGAGAGCAACTCTTCATTCCAAAAATGTCTTGCCTTCTGGCTGAAATTCTCCTAAATTAATCAATGAAACCTCCACTGAATAGGAAACAGGGAAGCAGACTGCTTGAAGGTTTGACACAGCATCACAACTTGGGTTCTCTAAGTCTATATCCTATATAACAATCAGCAGTTATTTTCCAATCGACTTGGAAGTAAGAAAAGATAAATCATACGAGCAGGAACATGACATAATTTGAATTGTTTTTTAAAGGAATGTCTCACTTCGAGGTTAGATAAAAATGTAACTGATGACTGCAATTGCAATTTTCATTCTGATTAACATCCTGGATTCAAGACCAATTTAAAGTATGTCAATAATCACTCTATTTTTTTGTTTATCTGTTTTTACAGAAATCCACATTTTCCTTTATAAAAGGAGGTCTGCTGCCACATGAACAGGTGGTCCAAACAAAAATGAAGGATATCAGAGAGTAACATCAAAAAGAATATAAGCAAAAACAGCTAAATGTCAAATCTCCTAGTTTTATTTAAAACCTTGTGTTACTCTGCAGCTGGTATGTGACAAAGCATATATTATATTTCAAGAATAAAATCAGAAGACTTCTACTCTTTAATCTAAAAAATATCTAGATGTAAGATGACAGAAAAGAGCATCAAGACTGCATTTCTAAAGCTGGGAGGGAGATAAAAATATTCAAATATTGAGAGTATGTATTTTTTTAAATTGAGCTGAATGTTCTTATTTTTGTTCTAACTGTTTCAAATGTAAATACAAATGTTATCTTGAAAAATACAGCATTAACCTCAGTGAACTCTGCTTTCCTTTAACTTCCTAGTGGCACTTCAGGTCCCAGAATCAGCATTCATGGGCGTAACTGATCCTACTGCTATCAGCTGCATGCTTCACTATCAGCACTGCTCCCCACAGGTCCTTGGCATTCTCTACAAGCTCGAGCTGAAACACAAGGATTAGGTTAAATTTGTAAAATCAGTGTAAGAAGGAATACATTTGGGCATTTGTATTTCTTTTTCATCCCACTATGTTTTTGATTCTGCAAAACTTTCTTCCAATATAAAGCACCCTAAAATTCATGCCTCTGAGCAGTTATCATAAATCCTATAAAAAAACATGAAAATTCCTCACTTTTTATGCTCCTTTTCTGTCACAGCCAGCCATTTAGCCTTTGAAGTTGTCTTAAAGAGGACTATTTTTAAATACAGAACTAAGGCTACCGAGATGCCTCAGGTACCAGAGGCTGCAGAAACGTCAGATTACCTAGGGATGCCAGCGCATGGAAATTGATCTAGTTGATGAGAAGTGAGTAATCCAGACTTTCAAAACCCTTCTGAAATGTGAAATTTTGGTTTTATGAAACACTAGATCAGCGCTGAAACCTGACTGCATCTCTCAGAACTTATAGATCAGAGTGGTCATTACAGATCATTTTGTGCCATCTCTGTTCTCTGGGGTGAAACTTTTTTTTATCATTTTTACTGATACCAACAACAATATGTCAAATACCAAACGCTTCTTCCATCACCTTTTTACCAAAACTAATTCTGACATAATATCAGCTGAACACTGGAAAGGTAAAAATCAGTAACAGGATTAAATTCTATAGGATAATATAGATGCACAGGTAGAAATCTTGCATGCAGCCATCTGCTTGGAGTTGTGGCTTTCTGGTTATCTTTCAAGACTCCATCACAAGAAAAAAATAACATAAAAAGGTATTTGCGCCAGTTAAAACAAAAAACATTAACTCATGGAATTATGGTAGAAAAAATAAATGAATCTTACATTTTCTGCTTTATTCTGTGCTCAATCTCAATCATCTAGCTCAAAAACTTGGTGCTCTGCCACTAAATATTCTAGTGTGCTATGACATTTTCTTTCCTTCTGTTTATTCATTTAAAGTCTGTTTCACAGAGCAAATCTCTACACTGCAATGTTTCTGGCCTGAAATAGAATTCTAAAAGTATCTCAGCACTTAACACTTTTCTTCAACATCTTTTTTTTGAGTTTCTGAAAAATAGGTTAATGTAAAGCACTACAGAGCATCAAGCCTTGCTCAAGTTCTCCAGAGCTCTCAATGCTGTTCTGGAAGTTCTTGCATATTTTAGCACTAAGGTCTCCTTCACAGAAATAACAGGTCATGGGGAGCTTGAGCAGGCACAAGTCTAGCATAAATGAAATGGGGCAATAATCTCACCAGACATCATCCCTGGTATTTATACTGGCATACAAAAAGAAGCTTGAAAAAAAAATAAAGAAAATTTACAGATAAAAGTTTTTGTTCTTGCATTGTCAAAGAGCACTGTGAAGATGCACCAACTGCGTGCTGTTACAGCGTACAGCTGCACTGTGGGATCTGAATTCAGATCGTATTTGAATGGCATAAATTATTCAGCTCATAATTTTATTCCCCCAGAATGTTCTTCTAAATTTCATCTCAGCTTACGAGTATGAAAGTTTACATGCATAGCCTCAAGCTCCTTCTTCCAATCTTTGCTGCAGCACAGCTCCAGTCAAGAGCATTTTGCTAAAATGTCCCACACCTCTCCGTCCTCCTGAGATAACCAAGAATGCCTTCTAGACAGATTTGAGATCAGCACAATCCAGCTCCCCTCCTTTGCTTGTTTTGACGCTGAAACCTTCCGATTTCACTCTTTTCTTGTTCTTGGAGAACTGCCCCAAAGGCTTTTGAATGTTTTAATTCCTCAGTCTTACTCCTTGTAAGTACTGTTGAATTCTTTGTGCCCTTCTACCCTTCCCAGAAATAAAATCACAGCACAAAGCTCTCATCCTTTTTCCTCCACCTTTTCAGCCCAGACTAATGCTTCAATAAGACAGAGCATTTGTAAATGCTAACTCCCAAGAATATCTGGAAAGGGATCAGTTAACACTCTTACCTTTCCGTTTGGTTTTGGTGCCATCTGATTCTGGATTTTTGTCTGGTTGCCCTTCATAGTACCCTCTAATGTGATCCAGATAGACCCTCCACTGATGCCTCTACCACCAAACTAAGCAGTAAGCTATTAAGTTAAGGAGAATGTAACACAAACTGCTTTTTTGAAATGTTAGCTTTATGTTCTACCCTTGAGCCATGTCACAGAAATGCTGGAAATTAGATTTAGCACTCTCAGGACTGGAGCAGAAGCACTGAATCTTAACTAGTTTCATTCTGAAGCAGACAAATCCAATAACCGAAGGCAGCTTCAGAGGGAATGTCATCGAGTCCAATACGACTGATCCTTAGACTCTGGATGAGGTGGCTGTTAACTGACTGAAGTAATCACTCTGATGCAAAGATTTGCCTGATAATGACTCTTGAAATATGAGAGAGGTTATTTTTGGTTTTGTTTTTTCTTTAAATTAATCTGCTATGCTTTTTAAGTAAGCTACCTATATCTCATAACTCAACCTGTGCTCTCTCATGTTACTCCCACAATTAGATTCAGACACCCACAGAAGTGGCTCACAAAAAAAAAAATCCTATACTTAAGTTTATCATATACCTAGATGAGATTAGAAACAATTACTGCAGACAATGAAGTTTTCCATGTTTTATTCATGAAGATACAGCTAAACCCCCCCTCAGTGCAGAATAATTGGGGGAAGGGGGTAGGCAGTATTTTAAGGTTCACAATAACTTACTGACAAAAATCCTTCACTCAGAGGGCAGTGTGGCACTGACAGTCTGACCTGAGAAGCTGAGGATGCCCCATCCCTGGAGGTGCTGAAGGTTAGGCTGGATGCTTGATCTGGTGGGCAGCAGCTCTGCTCATTGCAAGAGGTTGGAACTGGATGAGCTCTAAAGTCCCTTTCAACACAAGCCACTCTGTGACCCTATGACTTAGAAAGTATGAATTAACCTTCAGCTATCAAGTGATGTGATACAGACCAACAAAAAAAACTACTAAATATGCTCCTCTGAGGCTCCCTCTGTCAGATGTATGTTTCGCTGTTCTAATGAAGTGTGTAAGCACCCATCACAGAAATTGATGTCTCAATTAAGAGACCAAATCACCGAAAATCTTTCATGCAAACAGTCAGCCCCAGGAAACATGAATCATCAATAAACTGGTCTACTACTCAGGCAAAATAGTAAAAAAATGTGTACCAACAGGAAAAGGTTGAGTCTGTCTTTAAAGTTATTAGCATGGTTAGTAATAACTTTGTATTTCTTCCAATTTTAGTTGTGTTTTTCCTACAACTGAATTTTACAACCTAGTTATATATCTGTAATGTAGTGCTGCTTTAACATCAGCCTTCCTCCTTAAAAAATTGTTTTTTTTTTTCCTTATGTGTTCATCAGAGATCACTTCTTTCTTCTAGAAAAGCACCTCTCACTGAAATGAAGTGTAACATTAATAACTGACTTAAGCTGGACCAAATCCCCAGCAATCAGGACTGTCAGTATTTTATAATGTGAACAATTTCTGTTTTAGATTCTTCAGCACCAGTTAAAGAATTGGAAAACAACGATGATACACGTTAGCAACTCTTTGTTTAGTCAAAGTTGTAGGTCATACCTCCTGTCCTCCTACTCCAAATACATACTTGATCCATAAAATAACACCAGTTCATCAGCAATGTCTCACCCCGATACCAACATCTGCATTTTGAGCAGTTTAAAATCTTCTCTCTCTGTCCTCCCAAGAGGAAAAACTCTCTCCAGGAGAGCAGTTTTACAAGATTCTAAAAGCCAGTTACCTATTTTGTCATACTGTTCAGTAGCCCACTACAGTGAATGTGCTCCACAGGGAGATAATCTCCCAGAAAATTTAAGTCAGAGTGCAGTGGATGGACAAACTAAATTAATGACATGGCTTCAAGTATTTGCACAGTTATAAATATGAACCATGACAAAGCAGGACAGAATTACCTAAAAATATATACATAAAAAAGAGAGAAAACAATGGAAAACAAATTCCCTAGTATATTACAAAAAAGAAAAGTAAAAACAACGATGTGCCCCAACTTAAGATCTGCCTCAATATCCCACCTTGCACATTTGTACTTGATACCAAACCTACTTTAGTGTTGATGATCTATGGTGCAATTATCTTGTACGGTTTCTACCTTCACACATCTGACCCTCTGAAAGATACCTTATGCCAACAACAACAAAAAAAAAACAAAACCCACTGTTTCTTTGATTTACTGTAAAAATAGTGAAACTTTGTCCCTGATAGATCTCACTTTGAAAAGTCATTCATAGTGTTCATATTCATTTTAACAGCCAGAAGACTCATCTCAGATTTCAATAAACTGATGGAATATATTATAAACAGCAAGAATAAGATCAAAACCCTTCATTTGGTACAGAATGTCCCTCTTCAAAAGACAGAAAGCAGACACTGCAGCCTCCAGCCCCTCTGTGAATGTAGCCAAGCACTTAGAGCACAGGACCTCAGTAAGAAACATGCACCCAACTTTTATAACTGCACGTCTGTTTTCTGAAATAACATAATCGTAAGCATTAATTTCACATAAATCCAAGATTCCTGCTTTCAAGTTGTGTCTTCAAATGATTCCTTAGACACAGTTGTATTTTTTCCGAAATGTCCTCATCCTCCTTCATAGCAAAAGACTCCACACAATAGATACTTAGCATCCTTTTTATTTTTTCAACCAGAAATACAGTTTCATAAGGTATTTCAATAAATAGTGGTGTTTATTCCTTAAGCAATATCCCCAACTTCTTTGGCATCTGACCATACTGTTTTTCAAACTAAAGACTATATAGGAAGATTTTACTTTTCAGACCATTGTTCAATACATTAGATCTACAGAGGTGTAGTTAACTTAAACATACATATCAGTTAACAAAACTAGAAAAGAAAACCCAGGCCAGCAAAATGCAGACAGTCAGGCTGCCTTCATTTACAGCTGTGGAGTAACCAATGGATAGGGGTGAACTCCCCATCTTCCACAGTACATGGGCCAACCAGAGCATCTTATTTGTTCTGAACAAACAAAAGTAAAAAAAAATGCATTGTACCAGAAACAACTGATCAAATAAGTTACGTATCAAAACAATGTTATCTTAACTTCTACAGAGGTAATCAACCAAAACCAAGTCACGCACCAATTCAGCGAGAGATTGCACCTAAAAAATGTGAAATAACCATTTCTCATTTTCCAACATAAGTTACTAAAATGGTTTAAATACATCTAAGAATACAGCTGTCAAAACTGCTTTTGATGTCACATTTGGATAAAAATTTCTTAAGCAACCAAGTAAGCCAGTGTATTCAATCTACCCTCAATAATCCAGGATCATCTCTTCAAGGCTAACGTAGGAATACTTTACTTGCACTCCATCAGAAAAAAAAATCTGCCTCACAAATCCCTCTAGAAGAGTTCAGTTCATCAAATCAACTAAATTTCCAAAGCAATGACAAAGTTGTTTGACATCTTCTATTAATATATGTTACAGACATTATGACTTAAAATTAGAACACTGACACACCAATGCAGACATTCTAGTGTATCTCCTGGAATCTAAAGTGAATCCCTGTTTAGTGTCAAGACAATGTACAAAAATCCCATTAACAAAAACCTTCATTCCCCAAAATATTTTTTTAAGTATTCAAATACATATCCTGAAAATTTCTGTAGAACAGAGGAGGCAAAGCAGTTAGTTCCATGCAGAGTCAAACAAATTTAGAGCGATCAGAGTAGGAAACGAACTGAAGTTTATTTTCATAGTATGGCTCGGGCAAGAAGGAATCCAAAGATCTTCCAGTTCCAATACCTGCATTTACCCCTGGCTTTAAGAGAGAATTTCCCCCTCATCAGCAGTGCAAGATCAATTGAACAAATTGAACAAACAGTGCAAGACTGTTTAAATATCAAATGATCAAGTTTAGCCAAGCTCACATTTCTTCCAATAATGTTGAAAAAAACAAAACAAAAACTCAAATGCATATCCTACTGTAGAGTGCAGGAACAAAAACAAAAACTAAAGCCAAAAGACCCCCAAATTTGAGTACATATCCAAGAGCAGTTTCTAACATCAAGCCAAAATTAGCGACAACCAAGCAGACATCACTGATTTTTCAGTGTTAAATTACTGTAAATACTAGATCTAACTGTACAAAAAAAATATCCCAAACCCAAAAAACAAAAGCATTTTTAAAGATGTAGAATTTCTGTTGTTAAAAGGTGTCCAAAGAAATATCCCCTAGTTGCAGTCAAGTTTGCATTAGAAGCTGCTTTCTCAGGAAAGATTTATCCTTCCAAGTATTCCTAACACACTGCGTTATCTAGATTTCATTCAAACAAAATTTCTGATAACATTTAGCTGATACAACCACCTACAGTGTGGATAGTCGTGTACACAGTACAGTAGTGGATTTTTGCAGCAAGAGATTAAACAATCAGAAATTGGTTCTACATTTGAGATGACAGCTCATGTGTTATTTCTCGCAAACATACGGTCCCCTCTAAGGGTAAGGTGTTGGAGCTGGTATTGCAGCACTTCTGTGTCAGCAGGTTCCTTAATGCTCATTTTGTCTAAATTGAGGTAGTCCAGAGATTTTGAGTGAGCCCTTTTGCCTTTTAAAAGGCAAAGAGGCAGGGGACCATGAAGCGTCTTGTAGGGTTCGCACGGTAAAGCCTTAGTGCATTTATCCCCTGAGCTGGGCATCCGTCTCCTCCTCCTTCCATTTACTGCTGGAATCTCATATGGCTGATAGTACCTACTTCTAGCTTTGTACAAGCGTGAGGAACGTGCAAGTCCTGAATCAAGCTGTTTGGAGCGCAAGTTAGGCCCGGATTCCCCTTTACTCTCTTCGTTTCCTGTACACTTCTGGGCGAGTTTAAGCAGCTCCTCTCCAGTTGCGAAGCCAACCAAGTAGTTAGAATCCATGTGGAGGATCTGATACCCCGAAACCGTCCGTCGCATGGGCGAGCAGGGGGTACTGGAGCACCGTGGCTTCTCAGCTTCCGCTCGGCCTGCAGCACTCACCTCTGCCAGGGGCACTGGGAGCGTGGATATGGCACTTCTGGACTCTCCATTGATGTCAACTTCCATTTTAGATACAGTGCTATCCTCCTAAAAATAAAACAGAGCTTGTTCATAAACAGAGCCTTTATACGATATGACAGGCTGAAAGAGGATTGCAGAAATGAGATGCTGTATCAGCCAGAAGTCAGGACCAATACTTCTCTGTTCAGTTGTCTTACAAGCTGTGTGGTCTCCTAACAAAACATTTACCAACACTTGCCTTCTAAAATTATTTCAAGTGGTTTTTAACAACAGATACAGGAAATATATTCCTGACACCACATTCAAAACTTCCTTGATTATTACTGTACAAGAAGCAAGTATCTTTCCACTCCATTTCTCATTTTAGTCCGATTGACTCCTTACATTCCCTCTTTTTAGGCCAACCATTAGCAAGCACATCCATGGCAGTTTCTCCCATATTCAGCCAGGCACCTTCTCCATTAACAATAATGTCAGAAAATACAGTTTTAGAAAACTTTTGTCTGATAGCTACTACCTAGGGCATGACCACAGAGCAGGCACTGCAGATGCAGAAACAGTTCATTTTAGACTGAAAGAGCAGCATCCTGACTGCTCAACAGCATCTTTATAGGTTCCCTCACCCAAAAGCCATCACCTTATTCACAGTTAACCCAATGAAAAGACATTATTTAATCTAACCTATTTTTACCAGCAGAAATATCATTCTAGCAATCAACAAACAGCAACTTACGTTCTGATTTCTGTGCTACGTTCTATTCCTATTTGTTTTGGAAATAAACATTTTGCCCTCTGTCTTCCCCCACAACTATTCCTAAAACACAGTGTGGTTGTCTTTTGAACACAACCCCCTGCCACAAGACAGCACCATCTCTAACACAAAAAGATAAGGTCGATATCACAGCAAGTATATGACAGTGGAGCACAGAGAAATCAATCTGTTTCAATATCACTTCTTTCCAACATCATTTACACAATCCTCATGCCACAACTACTCCAGAACACAGAAATGCCACTTTTTTCCCTTCCATCAATCCATACACCCCCCATTGTCAGCCCCACCTTTGCCCTTGATATTATCCAGTGACTGCCTCACCAATGTCACTTGGGTGAGGAGGGGGAAATCAAAAAACATACAGTTTTGGAATGAAAATTCAAAGAAGAAAGAAAATTCAGTGCGCAAGTGTCAAGCAGAAAACAATTCCGAGCTTCATTAAGAGATCAATAATATCTACACAAATAAGACTTTTTTTTAATACAATCTACCAGTTGGTAAAAGCACGTTAAAGCTGCTACTTGCTGCCAGTCTTACTGTAAGCAGATGACACAGGACAGAACAAGCTACAGAGGGAAAACTCTGCCTCCATTCTGATACTTTAACAAACCTTTTGTAATTAGGCACCCCAAAAAATCCCATCAAGATGACTCCTCACCTTAGCATATGCAAGATGTGTGCAGATTTAATCTGGGGGGAAAAAAAAAAAACACCAAAGTATTTATCCGCACAAAAAATTTAAGCCTACCTTGTTTCTATTCAAGAATTGGAAGGAAACCCCATAGGTAACACTCCAAACTCTGCCTCTTCTTCTTAATCTCAAATCAACATCGCTGCTCCAGTCCTATTATAATAAATGACCAGCAAAACAAATCACCATACATTTACTAAGGATTCTGCTCCGCCTCAACAAACTTCTACTACAGGGAGATTGTTGTGTCTCTGTAGCACAGGACCTGCCAGTAAGGCAGTAACAGGGTAGGATTTTCAGAGAAGGAGCTACAATCATGAAAATTCCAAGATTACTGCAAGTGTAGCATAGAAAAATCTTGCACTGAATCTTCTGGCTACCTTATGCCTTAACCAAGAAAAGAGATGTAATTGTTCCTGTTCATTTAATTCCTGATTTTTCCCCTGCAGTTCAGAAATCACTCTAATAACATTCCAGTAAGACTCAAAATGTCATGTTACAATGCTAGAAAAAGTACCACTTAATCCCAGATGTATAAACAGAATTACCATACAGCAAGTTTAGAACTGAAACATTATGTAGACACATGTAAACAGCAGCAAATAAATCAATAAATAATCCGTGCTCTAAGGAAAGAGAGAGAAGAAAGGGCCCTGTGCACTTTTTGAGTTTAAAAAAAAGTCTTGAGAACTGGAAACCTCTCTTCTAAGTACAGTCTTTAGAATTAATTTACTTCAACCTGAAATATGGGCGTGTATGCGGGTAACAAAAAGCAATCAGCTCCAAAGAACAGCTAGAAGCAGGAGGGAAGAAGAAAGAATAATGATCCTTCAACTGTCCAGAAACAGTACAAAGAGAAAAAGCCTTCAAGTGAGCAAGTTCCAGCCTAGTACTTAGTATGAGGCTGCAGAACTTCCATGTCTGCACTGTGGCGCGTGAAGCAGAAATCCGACAGACATCTGAACACAACAGTAGCATCAGAAGCCAAATTGCAGGATTTGGTGCCATAAACATCAGAAGCTTAAGGGAATAGCAGGGCTTGCTGGTGCGAGGAATGACTGGCCAGCTCCACAGGCAGAGGTCCAAAACTCAGTGTATACGTGTTCAGCTGTTCTCTCCCAAGATTTAATGTGACTGACTCAAGCTGCCATATGGCTTCAATATGCTTTGTTTCCATATCTGGTAAAAAAAAGTTAGAGTAGCACTACTTCAGACCTCTATTAAAATAAAAATCATCTGATAGCTTCCCAGTATCTGTGAATATAGATAACAGTACCTACAAATACATTTAACACTTACAAACTGAATTTTTAAGCTATCTCCACAGCTCTCTACATCAGATGACTACTACTAGGTGTATTGCTGAGTAATAGTGTAACCTTGTCACTAATTATCAGCATCAACTACAATACTGAAGAAAAATAGTGCTTTAGTTCAAAAAGATTAATTCTTCAGATCACAGCTCCCCTGACTTCTTGCTTCTCGTAGAGCTCCACTCCAAGATAATTTATAATTAAAAACTTACTATAGAATCAATACAAGGAGAAGATAAACAAGATGGTATTTATTTCTTGCTGCTGCTTCACTTTGCTGCTTTAAGAAGTACAGGAAATTACTGAAGGTAGCAGCTAATTAGAGGACTCGCTTGATCAATACACACTACAAGAGGTTCCAAGACACACTTCACTTAAGGGATTTTTAAAAGATAATTGCTACAATCTCTAAATTACAGAGCAGGTTTTGCATATAAGGAAACGTGGTCAAATCCAGCTAAATATTGATAAACCTGGCTAAGTCACAAAGAATTATGAATAGAAATGAAAGGTTAACTATTAAAAAGTTTTTTTTATTACCTCAGTGAATGCATCAGCTCGTTTAGGATAGATATTTGAACAAAAAAAAAAAAAGCCTCTGCTCTTTACATATACACCTCTGACTTCTGAATATTTCAAACAAGTTGTCAAATGCCACTCAAGGACAGACGTGTTGCAAATAAAAACAATCAGAAGTGTATTACACTCAAACACCACACTAGTATACACACTGTAAATTGTTTGTTGCCTTGGATTAGAGCCCTGAAATGACCTCTAGTCGCATGCTCTCACAGCACCATGTCACATTTTGTGCCTTTTTTCCACTCCAATCATTAATTTTCCCTGCTATGTGTTACTTGCATTAGTCTCCTCCTCAAAGAGAGGGTTAATGTCTTAAAAATAAAATCATCATTAATCATTCCGTATCCAAAGACAAAAAAGACCAAGTGGGGCTCCCCCTGACAGTCCTAAGGCTTTATACACAACCCGTGCTACTTCAAAACCACTAAAATAAGCTGCTCTCATAAAACAAAGTTTCTCTGTAAATTAGCACACTTCCATTGTTATTTGTCTATCTACTAGAAGGTGAAGTAAGTTGAGAACATGCCCTGTAGTTGCATTTTATTTGCTGTTATTTAGATGAGCATTAGACTCCTGCCCATCTGTGTACTGTTGTTTGGGCTTTTTTTTTTGTTGGTTTGTGTTTTTTTTTTCTTTTTCTCTAGATAAGAAGCCTGCTGGTGGTACCATTTGTTAAGAACCACCCACATCTCTCTCACTAAGAGAATTCTCTTAATCCGTAAATGGAAGAAGGGAAAGTGGCAATAGATGCTGCACATCCCACTTGAGTACTAGCATCAAAAGCAGGCAGAGACACCAACCCAAGCAGTAACAGTTCTGATGTTTCCCATTCTCCGGGCTTCCATTACTTAAAATATTTTAAATGCATTGTGTATATGTCCATCGAGCATTAGGAAAGAACATAGGAAGTAATGACTTCACAAATGCTGGGTGACAACACCTTTTTATGACATATTTCAATCATCTCTGTTTGTGAAGGGGAAAAATAAGGTCTACAGCTTTGTCCTAACAGTCTGAAATAAAAAAAAAAAATCACATACATGCAATTTGTTTGCCTTGAAATATCCCCTCGTTCTGCTGTCATTGATGGACATGCTGATGGAATTACATACTTGCAGAGCAAAGGCACCTGGAAATAATTATTTCCAATCTGCAATTATCACACTAAGTTTTTAGTGAAAAAACTGTATCTTACAGACCAACACCGTGTTTACAGAGAAAGGAAAACAAAGGCACAGAACAAGCTCAAGACAGGTACTGATGAACTTCCAACAATCCTTCATACTTTCTGCTCCTTAAGAAAAATACTGAACTATCACAAGGCAAAGAAAAAGCAGCTGGAGGTATTGTTAAAGCGCTGCCTTTCCCAGCACAACAATCAGGTGATCAACAGCTCTCAGTAACAGCTTAAAAAGACAGCTACATTATCAGAGAATCTGAGAATCCTTGGAGTTGGGAGGGATCTCTGAGGGCCATCTATTCCAACAACTCTGCAATGAGCAGGGACACCACAGCTACATCAGGTTGCCCAGGGCCTGATCCAGCCTCCCCTTGAAAGTCTCCAGGGACAAGGCATCCACCACAACACTGGACAACCTGTGCCAGTGCTTCACCACTCTCACTGTAGAAGACTTTTTCCTTATAAATCTTTAAATCTTTAAGCTTGAAGCCATTTCCCCTTGTTCTGTCACCACTAAAAGAGTCTGCCCCCTTCAGACCACCGGCAATCTCAAGCATGGGGCAACAACACTCGCACCACATAGTTTGTGCAGAACAACACATTACTGTTTCCCAAAGAAAGCATACAACAATTTCCAGTAAGATTCCTACCGCAAGAAGCAAGATCCAGATAACTAATCTGTTAATTCTTGTTAGTAATTTGGCCCTAAACAGAAAGCAAGTCTGATCCAGAAGTGATTCACCAGAACAGAGAGGGTCACATGCAAAGTGCTGAGGAACTTGAGCAGCATCCCCAGCACAACAGGTCAGCAGCACAGCGTGCCATTACACCCAGCAGAGACAGGGAGAAATTCAAAAGCAGGTCCAGGCTGATGAATTTTGTATAAGGAGGCTCAGTAAGGAGGAAGAGTAGAAGAAAATGATAGGAAGGGCAGCCATTTAGTACCTCTTCACCAAGCAAGAAGAGAGAGAAGCATGTAAGAGGGTCTCTCTTCTGGAAAGTGTACAGCCCTCTAAATATGCGATGCCTCTTCCTTTTGGGTTGGAGTCCCCCTCTTCAGGCCATTACCTGATATTCATAACCAACACAGAGCTGCTATCTGCTATTAGTGCTTATCAAAAAACTGAGCAGTATGACACAGACAAAGTACCTGACACAAAACAGTTTGTGTTTTAGTTAGCAACAGCTGAAAACTAAGACACATTCTTTACCATTGCACTTTATGTCTTCCAGCTTTGCTTTCCATCTTGCTAACCAAAATAAGCCATTTTCAAAAGTTGTCTTCCCACAAGCTTTAGTTTAGGTGACTTTGGGAAATGAAAAACAACAGAAACAAACTACTACACACCACAGCTCAATCTGTCAAAAAAAAAAAAAGGAGACTCCCTTCTTCATACTGAAAAAAAGAGACAGGGATAACTCTATAAATATATATACTGCAGATTTCATTGAATAAGTGCTGATTTTTGTCCTTGGAAGAAAAAAAAAAACAAACAAACAAACAAAAAAAACCCCATGAACAGCAGTGGGGAGTCCGTTGCTCCTACATCAGGTAAGAAGCAGGTGTTAAGCAGCATGATGTGGTAACAGCTGAAAACATAGCTCTAGAGATAATATTTTGGAAGCATCAGCCTTAACAAGAACAGTACTGTGTCCAGCTTTGACTAGGAAGAGCAATACAAAGGCACACACTGGTTAAAAACAAGATGCACTCTTGAAGTTATTGGGGAAGATAGCATATTTAATTCATGCAATTCACGGGATTTCTTGTTTAACTGGAGCACTGTAGATAAGTAGCTCTCTGTCTCAAGGTGATGTAATCTGCACCAGATATTCAGGTATTTGCTGAAAAGCTGCATCTCGTTTGCTTATACCATCCACACTGCAAACAGGCCAGCTACTGAACTTCCTAAAGCAAAGAACGCAACGACTTTAAAGTTTTGTTCTCTCCATCCTTCTCAGATGTTGTCCTTTCTGCGTGTAAAGGCTGGCTCAACACACGTGTTTAAGGGCAGTACAGATAGGAGCGAACACTAATACATGTGCAACGGCATACCCGAGTGCAGCGCGTGTCTTCAATTCCAACAAGTGCCAGCTGAAAACTTTGACCAGGAACACTCGGCTCGCGTGACTTTACCCTACAGCACACGCACTAACCACACGATGAAGCAAACCCGACGGCCAGGCGTGCGGAGCACGGCTGGTCACAAACGGGATTACAAACGGCCACGATGTCGGTGCCGTTATGCAAGAACTTCATTTCAGCGCCCACACCGTGCCTCCCCTCTGCCTTCCTTCCCTCCATTTCAAAGCGCAACAAACTCCCTCCTCCATCTTCAATATTCTAGTAAGAGCTCTCCTTCGAGGACAGAGGAAAAAAAGAAAGCACGCTACACAAAGGGACAAAGCACACCAGCAGCAGCAGGGCAGCGGGGACGGAGGTGCGGGGCAGAGAAGGGAAGGACCACGGGCGGTCGCTGCAGGGCACGGAGCTCCAGCCGCTAACGGCCGATCCCCGCGGGCACGCCCCGGGCTCCCGCTCTTAGCCTCGAGAACCGACCCTCGCCTTCCG
>VXAB01001446.1:124302-152569 GCA_013399175.1 Odontophorus gujanensis | reverse complement strand
GCGGCGGGCTCGGCGCAGGGCGGCAGATGGCGGACGGAGCGGCTGCGCGCGTCCCGGGCACGGCACGGAGAGGCCCCGCCCCGCTCGGAGCGCCGGGGGCGGGGCGCGCTGGCGCCGCAGGGCGCCCTCTTGCGGCCGCGGGGCGCTCCTGAGGGGTCGGAGCCTCCCGGAGGGTGCGGTGGTGGGAGGGGTGGGGGTCTCCCCTGGGCTTTCTCTTCTCCAGATTAATTAAACCGTAGAGCCAAACAGTGGTCACGAAAGGAGCTTTGTTTATTACATGTGTCCTTCCAAGTGGCACAGCGTTATGCGCACAGCCATAGAAAGGAGCCAAGTCATCGTCTCCTGTCAATGTCCAGTCTTTACTGGCTCATCTCAGCCTTCAAACCGCTGCAGCTCATAAAATGTGGAAGCTGAACAAACTTCAATCAGTGGTTTTGCCAACAACCATTTCCCTACTCTGGTACTCGCAGGACCAGGTTAAGATGCAGCTGCTGCACCTAACATCGTAATTATGGCCATGCTCCTGTCTTCCTCTGGACCCTGTGGCCAAGCTGCAGCCATCTCAGTTGCCATGGCCTTGCATAACTGAAGAAGGAGCCAACACGAGGCACGCACCCACCTCTCCAACCAGTGTGTGCTGAGACCACTCCATTTCTGCCTCTGAATTTTAGCTAGAACTGCTCAACAGAGGGAGAAAGAATGAGAGTTTTGTAAGGAACTCCAGTTGTAGTCCTTTTAGTTCTTTTCCATATGGCAAAGCAAGCTCAGGTTTCCCAAGAAAATTCCCAAGTATTTCACTCTATTTTTGCAGTGCTCTCAGAATCACCCAGGATTTTAACATGCTGAACAAAGATAGACTGATGTGCTTGGGATTTGTTTTCCCTACTTGCAAACTGCTTAAAACTTTCTAGTGGTGCTTCAAGACAGCAAAAAATCACAGAATACTACAGACTGTTTTCTGTGCCTCAGTACCCTGACCAAATCACTAAATACCTAGATTTTATGATGGCTCTGCATGCCAGTGGGTTCCTGCATTGATGACAGTGAATTAGACCCACAGTACAGTCAGATTCATAGAATCCTAGAATCACCAAGGTTAGAAAAGACCCACAAGATCATCCAGTCCAACCATTTCTTATCGCAATCATCCTCACTAAACCAGGTTCCTTAACACAAAGTCTAAATGTTCTTTAAATACCTCCAGGGTTGGCGACTCCACCATCCCCTGAGCAGCCCAAAACTGAACGCAGCACTCAAGGTGCAGCCTCTGCAGTGCTGAGTACAGGGGATCAATTATTTCCCTGCTCCTGCTGGCAACAGTATTTCTGATGTAAGCTAGGATGCCACTGGCCTTTTTGGCCACCAGTAAAACTCAAAAAACAAACAAACAAACAAAAAAAAAACCCCATAATATTAAAGGTGAATCACATTGAGAAAGTGCTCATTTTCTTTGATTATCTGTAATTTCTTTCTAATGTATTATCCTTAGAGGAATTTTGTCAAAATATTTTTCTCTCTGTTTTTGTGTATTTTGGACTTGCTCACTGGAAGTTGTTACAGTGATTTGAGAACTAATGAAGCTATTACACCACAAGGGTGAAAAGATGATCAATTAAAATAATATTTTTTGTTAATCATAGGAGCAATACTTTATGTGCTTATTTTTGTGCATGTGAATTAAATTCCAGTGCTTAATAGAGCAAGCATTTTTAATTATACGTTCAGTTTCTTTCTCCTTACTGGGGATTGTAGCCATTATTCTGAAAGTCTGGATTTTGCTGGTAACCCATAAGGACATCCAAGATAAAATATGAAGCATTTTTATTCTGGGAAGGAAGAGATGAAAAACAGTCCAGAGAAGGTACAGTTGAAATAGCAGGGTAATGTATATGATGAAAAAAAAATCATTAAAATCCTGATTATTTTTATATTACAAGCTAAGAGTATGCCACCTGTCCTATGGATAAGTAATTCTAATATAACTTAGCAACATTTTCCATCCAAAACCTGAAGTTTAACTTTTTCTAAGAGATCTTAGAAGGAAATTGGGCTATGTTAAAAGGGACTAGAGTGACAAATTAATTAAAACCTAAGGTGTCTTAAGAGCATTATTTAGTAATCCTGCCTTTATTTCTTATATAACAAGTTAAAAATGAATTTCATTTTCATTTTTTTCGAAATGAAAGTATTCCTTAATTTGCTTTCTGTAGGGTGGATAATTCGAAAGGATGGAATTCAGAGGAGATATCACAGAGGATGGTATATTTCTGTAAGGCTTTATATAGATGGTACACAGACTACTGGTAAGTAAAGGGTGGCTCACCTTTTACAATGGTTGAGGCTCACCAATGACTCCACACAGGAGGAACATCCAACAAGAGATCCTTCCCTGGTGGTGGTCAGCCCTTAAATGGGGTCTGGGAGAAGTGGAGCCAGACTCCACCCCTTCCAATCACACAGGTACATTACCTTCACCTGTGCCCCTGTGACTGACTCAGTGCTTGCCTCACGTGATCAATCAGTTGTTCAGGCCGTGATTCAACAGTTCCCATACACTTTCTGAAACAAATTTCCTTTTTTATTTTTTTTATTTTTTTATTTTTTTGCAAAATTAAGCTGATTCCGTAGGAATCTTGGCTAGTTATGCAAGGCTGAATTTATTTCTTCATGTCCAGATGGAGGAGGTAAACACTGGAAAGTACTTGAAATGTGTTTTTAGAGATTTATGTGTTGTGCTGATGTTCAGTCACTACCCACTCTGATTCATACTATCATCTCAAAGAATTATTTACACCCAACCAACATGAAAAGGTGCACTGTGTTCTATCTGCACAACAGGATTCAAAACTTAAATGGGAAACTGAAGATTTGAAGAAGTTTGGGACAAACAATCCATTTAGCATGCAGATATGTAGGAAAATGGGCAGAAAGTACTTGCTAACCATGTTCTAGCCAAAAGTCTTCCAGCTACAAACTGGAAACTTCTTCAGTTACAGGTCACAAACTTTACACAAAACTTTTGCTTCTCTTTACTTCTCATGTAATGCAGAGAAGCAGAGTGAAATGTCACTGTATAATAACCTTGCCATTTATTGTACAACAGAACGATGCTTTTTACATGATATGCACTGGGTTCAAATAATTAGCTTGATTTGTTATGTGAACCTAATTATCAAAAAACAAATTTTATTCTGTTAAATTAAAAAAACAAACAAAAAAACCACACACACAAAAAACAAAAACAAAAACAAAAAAAAACCAGAAGTGATGAACACATGTTCCTGGCTGGAACAGGTTTCTCGCAGAGGCTCTGCAGTCTCCATCCTCCGAGGTTTTCACATCCAGACTGGCTGAACTCTCTCTTTTCATTTGCTTTTCTTCTGTGCAGACCTCAGTAGTTTGAACTCTCCATTCACTGTGCCAGTCCTCTTTAGAAACTACGATAGACATTTAATTCAGTCACAAATTGTTTGAAATATTTGTCATATTTAACATCATTTTTAGTGGCTTTAGAAATGGTGTTTTAAGTCCAAGTATATTACTAGCCCTCACTCCAAAGAGGAATGAAAGAGATTTCAAGAACAAGAAGATAAACAAGATAAGGTCCAAATGGACCTATACCTAGATTCTAAAAGAATAACACTCCTCTTAGTAGATACATGAGCATAAAATTAGTAACAATGAGCTTGTGGAAAGCAGTTATTTCTTCTTCTGAGGAAACCTTTATTGGAACAGATGAGATTTAATGAAACCTGCACTCAGACGAAGATTGGCTGGAAGCAAAGGTACTGCAATTATGTTCTAATTCTTAATCTGATACAAAATGCATATCATCTAGTTACCTTTTTTTCCCTTCCTGGTGGTTTTTGTTCCTCGTTATGAATAACAGGGAGATACATAAGTGTGGAGCACCAGAAAATAACTTTGATTTTATTTCCATTTAACTCCATTGAATGGAGTCAACAGGGGATGTCAGATCACATTAAAAAAAAAAAAAAAAAGCCATTTCTCAGAAGTGTGTTAGTTAAGATACACTCAGGCTAATATACCTCCTTTTTGTAAATAGTATCTTTGTAAATATACGTCCTGCACTTCTTATTCATCTCTTGATTAAAACAAGTGAAGCTGACTGGCTTCTGGTTTTCAGGTTCTTGACCTTTCTGAAGGCTGGTGTGTCACTGACTTCCCTCCTTTCCTTCAGGCACCTCTCCTGTTCTCTGAAACTTTTCAAAGATAATAGCGACCAGTCAACACTAACTTCTGCCAACTCCCTCAGCATGCATGAGTGTGTCCCACCATGGATTTGTGTGTGTTGAATTTGCCAGAATGGTTTCTGACCAGATCCTCTTGGACCAAGGGACATCTTCCTTTTTCCATACTCTCTTATCTCCACACTCGTAAGATTCCTGAGGTGCAGTATTAGCAGTAAAGTCTGAATCAAAGAAGGCTTTCAGTAACTTCTTCTCAGTGTACTATATATCAAGGCACCCACCTCATTCAGCAGCAGGCCCACATTTTTGTTAATCTTCCTCTTGCTACTGATATACTTAAAGAAGCCTTTTTTGTTGACCTTTATCTCCCTCATGAAATTTAAATCCAAGCTGGCCACAGACTTCCTTGTTTCATCCCAGCATGCACTGATAATGTTCCTGCATTCCTCCCTTGTGGCCAAACCTATGTTTTCCTGTTTCTGTAGACTTCCTTCTTTCATTTGAGTTTCTCCATGAGCTCCTTGCTCATCCATGCAAGTCTCCTGTCATCTTTGCCCTATTTCTTACACTTAGGGATGCTCCAGTTTTGAGCTTGGAAGAAATGGTTCCTGAATGTCAACCAAGTCTCTTGGGCCCTCTTGCCTTCCAGAGCCCTAACCCACAGAACACCTCCAAGTAGGTCCTTGAAGAGGTCGGAGTTGGCTCTCATGGCAGTCCTACTTGCTGACTTGCTTATTCCACGTGAGATCTAAATTCCACCATTTCATGGCTGCTGCAGCCAGGGCTGCCTCCAACCTTCGTGCTCCCAGCCCGTCCTTCCTTGTTTGTAAAGGCAAGGTCCAGCAGCACTTCTCTCCTCATTGCCTCCTCCACCACTTAGATCAGAGAGTTATCATCAGTGCTTTGTAGAAACCTCCTGCTCTGCGTGTGCTTTTCCAGCAAATATCAGCAGGATTGAAGTCCCCCATGACAATCAGTGCCTGTGATACAAGGCTTCTTCCAGCGGCCTGCAGGAGGCCGCATCAACTGTCTCCTGATCAGGCAGCCTGCAGTGAACACCCACAGCAGTGTCACCCGTATTAAGCCTGTCCCTTAATTCTCATTCATAAGCTCTCAATTAGTTTATCATTCACATCTAGGCAGAGATTAATAAATTCAAGTTGCTATTTCACATATAGAGCAACTCCACTGCCTTGCCTTGCTTGTCTTGCCTTTCCTGCAATGCACATAGCCACCCATGATAGCATTCCACTCATATAAACTATCCCACTACATTCTGATTACAGTGAGTTCATGGCCTTGCAACTGCACACAGATCACCATTTCTCCCTGTTTATTCCCCATGCTGTATGCATTGGTATAGAGGCACTAAAGAGGGTGCAGGTATCCTTAGAGGGATGCACAAGGATTCCCCATAAATATATTCACTCTTGAGGCAGCAGGCCCTCTGGCTCATGGTGAGGCAGCTAAGGAGCATTTGTCACTTTTCTGGCTGTCGTGGCCCATTCTCAAATCGATGGCTTCAGCATTGCCATTTTTGACTACACCCTTCCAAGTCCTTCAGTTGAAAGCCTCTCTAAGTCAGCCAGCCTGCTGCCAAAGATTGTCCTGCTCTCTCCAGGCAGGTGGATCCCATCCCTCTCTAACCGGTTACAGTCTTTACTGAAAGTCCCACTGTTATAGAAAGCAAAATCCTTGCATGTGCACCATCCACATAGCCAGGAATTGATAGGCATTGTGCATCTATTTGTTCTTTGAAGGAAGAATGAGTCATCAGAGACAGAGCTGCAGATCGTTTGAGGAATGAGCCAGACTTTGCACAGGCTACTTTGCAAGGAGTGCTCGTGCTGGAACCCTTAATGGAACTGTATTCTATTAGATTGCAGCACTGTTGGGTTTCAAAACAATGAGTCACAGTGCTAATGGATGTATTACAGTGTATGGACTAGAGTTATTAAACCCCAGAGTATTCTGGGGTTTATTTCTTTATTTAAAATTTATTTTAGTGTCATTTAGTTTTATTTTTAAATCAGGCACCTCTTTTCCACAGAAATACATGCAGCACTGCTTTGTCATTACATTAGATTTTATTTTTCAGAGCAGACAGTTCATTTGAACTTTGCGGGGAGAAGTGTGGGAGCTGACTAATTAGCATTTGAAAACAGTGGAAGGTGTCAAGGGATTTGAATAGTGAAATGTGTCAACAGGCAAAGTGAAAGCTACTATTTGAAAAGAAGAATAAAAGACAAATAACTACTAGCCTTCGCTTCTTATACCACCTCTGTTTTTCAGACCTGACTGTTCAGAAAGGTCCTCACTGTTTTCTCTTTAGCATGTTACTGATGAGACTGCTATCAACGCAACAGGTGTAAGCTGACTGAAGAAAATTACACAGCAACAAGGGAAGCCTTATGCTTCTTAGGTGACAGAGCATTGCTAGATCACTACATTCTTTTTCTTCAATATTCTATTGCATTGAAATGGCTCTTAAAAATGTTACTTACGGCTCTGCTGCTATCTTCCCTTATAACTCCACTTTTGGTTTTGATGCTACTGATCAGGTCGTGTATCAGTATGTTCTGTTTGCCTTTCTCCTTATTCCTCTCTTCCTAGGCCTGTATGGATTTGTATGGATTCCTGCGAAACCAAACTATGAAAGCACATTTGATTTCTCTTAGCAAAGGCCAACTGCTAGTACAATAAGAACTCAAATATACGTCTTTATTATAACGAACAAGCAAAACAGATTAAAAAAAGAAAGATTAAAATAATTGCACAAGTTTTGCTCTCTTGAACACTACCTGTTTACTTCAACTACGTATCTTTGTGGTAGCATTTCAGGAGTTACTGAATCTAAGCATTGATTTTCTGTGAATTTAACCCTTGAATCTCTGCCGGATCTGGCTGCAATAGGATGTACAGTTCAAAAAACTCAATGGGAGAGAGAGTTCAATTACATAAAGAAAGAGGTTCTGAAGGTCAGAATGCACAGCATGTCTGTATGGTACAGCCCATGTTCTGCCCCACTGCCTGAGTAGGATGCATAAACAGAAAAGCACTCACAGTGGTTCTGTGCTTAATGTTACCCCTGGAACATCAAGATGCACAGCAGCATGTGTTGACTACTTGACCTTGTTCCTTCACGAGGACTGCTTTCAGTCAACGTCTTCGACCACCAGGAGCAAATTTGGCTCATTTGTCTATCCGTGGCATATCTGTATTTTTTTTCCCCATTAAGACCAATTCACACAACTTCAAATACGCTCTTAGAAGAAAAAACAAAACAGACACAGGTTGCCAATGGCCTTGTTTTTATTCAGGAGCACATAAAAAAAAGTTATGCCACAGCTTTGGTTGACTGGAATGGTATGCATACTTTCAACATAATTATTTTTCAAATGGTAAACAATGTGTACATTCAGTTGTGTGCAAGACAAACACTGCCAATAACAGTTACACTACAGAAATGAAATGTTTTAAGTATATAGCTGTGAAACCCTTTGTATTTTTGGTATTTAACCAGCAGTTTTTATAATTAGTGTGCTGAAGCTATTTCACATGTGATAACGACACAGACCCTGTGGCAAGGTGAGTTAAAATTACAGCTGCACTGGCTCTGGAGATGACAAAGAGCCCTACTGAAAATTATTACTCAGAAGCTATGCAACTTAAACGTGAATCTTTAAGTCGTAGCTTATTAAGTTGGTAATTAATAATCTGCCACTTGAACTGAAAAAAGTGGACAATATTTCCATACACTTGGAATAATTATCATCATTCAATGGTTTGTCATGCCACAGAAAATGACAGAACTGCTGAGACTGGATGATTACTCTACATAATCCAGCAACTCCAGGTTCCACTGACATGGTAACGCTTCTCACAGACCTTACAAAATCGTTAATGTCCTTCTAATAAGAGCTGCTGTCTATCCCCTAGATTTGAAGGACAGGGTTATGGAAATCCCCATGCCACGGTCAAGCCTGAGTATTTTGCAACATCAGCAACTGAGTCCTGGCAGATCTCACTCTCTTTAATCTGAAGGGATGGGAAGAAAGTATAGACAGAATATTTACAATTTTTAGGATAAACTTACTAGCAGACCAGCTGTAACCTTTTCTCTTTTTATAAACCCTGCTTTTTAATGCCATCTTTTTGTAGAAACTATGGCAAAGCAAATAAAGCTGTCTTTTTAGTAAACAAAAGATTTTTTTTTTTTTTGATAAAAACATATAAAAGACAGTTCTATCTGCTGGATGATATACAGGTACCCGTATACAAGCATGTATACTAAACAATGAAAGAGAAGGTACTTCGAATGTTATAGGTCTGATGTAAACACAGAGTAAAAATAAGGAGACACTGACTCACTAAGAATAAGTACACTGACTCACTGCATCATGCCTAATTATTGCAGCATATATGGTAAAAAAATTGTTTGAATGCAGAAATCACCTGCTTATTTTTAAAAACAGGCAAAAGAGATCTCTTTGGAAATGTAATTAACTTAAAAAAAGAAGAAAAAAAAAGAAAAAGGTTTTAGCCAAGGTGTGTGTTACATTTCAGCCCACAAAAGAAATTTGCAGGCCAATTATAAACTCCTGAAAATAGAAGTTCATAATGCCAACAGACAATGCTTCAACACAGTAACATCAACAGAACCCCTGTAACACATACAACTTTTGTAGAAGTTTACAGACAATATCTGAAGACACTGAGAAGGTTCATGTGCAGCCTTTTCTTTAGAGGTGTGCAGTTCAAACTGATAAATAAATGCATTTCCTGACATTTTTAGAAAATGAGAAAAGACATTTGACATACACATGTACAGTGCACATTAGTTAACCTTGTTCAAACAGAAGATTCTTAAATGAACTATGAATTGCAGACACGAATGGCTTTTGCGTCGTCAATAATTTACTTGAAAGAGCACTAGGAAATTGTTTAAGAGGTTGTTTCCAGTTTTTTCTGATCAAATTCACTTTTCTCGGGAAGAGTGTCACTACTAAGCTCTACATCTAGAGAGGCTTCCTCAACAGATAGCTTAACATCAGGTATGCAGACAGAAGAGCCACTGGAAGCTGTACAGATAAAGAAAAGAAATGATTACATTTTATACCTAAGAATATCCCTGCTAAAACATCAAAAGCAAGAAAAAGTGTTAGTTCATAAGAAATGGCATACTGCTTTGACATTGGCAGTGAGATACAGAAAGAACCAAAGGGATTACTGTTGATCTCCGCATCTCACATTTCCAACAAAACATTCTTGCCTCGTGTACCACCACAGGAAGGTGAACTTCCTCACAAAGACCTTGAAGGTCCCAGATGATGCACTTACACCTTTTCAGACAGCATCTTCCAGAAAATCTTTTATGTACTATCTTCCATTTGTTTAAACAAACTACTTTTGTATTGTCATTTTCAATTTTGAAGACCTGTTAGCATACATAAAGGGACTAATTTTAAGCAAAAAAACCCCAAACAAACAAACAAAAAAAATATAAACGTATTTGTAATATAAAAATATATATATAACAAAATGGCTTTTACTCTAAACTCTTTTTCACATTAAGGACCTTTAGATGCAGCTACTATACAAAGCCTGGGATATTACATAAATTGCATCCACAAACTGCATAACTCAAAAATCCATCATGGTGATGTTTTTAGCTTAGGTTCAAAAATATTTCTTTTTTCCCTTTTTTAGCAAGTATTGTTGCCGCTTCTTGTCTGTATGGTAAGAAGCCTTCTCCTCTATGGGAGAAGCTGAACTCCAAACCCAACCCCAATGTTTAAAAAAAGAAAGCTTTTTACTCTGTTCATGTGTGATTTTAATTACTAACGGAAGGATAAATTGTGTGCAGGAAGGTAATGTTATTTAAAAAAGCATATTACTTTCCTTTGATCTCATTTACATGTATATATAATTTCTGCATCTACGACCTTTGTATGAAAGTTTGTCTTAAAGCAAGCAAAATTCACATACACAGCAGCAGTACCTAAACTAGGCTGTTTTTCTTCCTTCTTCAGATCTGTCAAGAGCAGATCTTTAGTTACAGTGAACTACTTTTTGCTGGATCATTACTATACTTCATGGTAGATGTTTCAGCATTTAAGTAATTTTCCTTTGCTTGTCTCACTTGGGGATAGATAGATATTACTGTCATAGTTCAAAACAAAAAACTACCAATTTTGATGCCACAGAAATTCTTTCCAACATTTCAGAGGAAAAGATAAATGACTAGTTCAGTTTTACCATTAAAACTATTTGTGCAACACTACTGAGTTCAAATTGACTCATAAAATGATCCCATCTACACAGACAAGGAATGTTAAGAAACAGCTGCCCTCAGAAACAATGTGATATGTAAGACAACCAACCAAACTAAAATACTTCTGGAAATGATGTAATGAAGTTTACCAATTCTGCCTCTGACAGAAGTGTGAACAGTTTATGGACCAGTTCAGCCTGGTTTTGTGATAAATGGGGCAGGGGGACCAAGAGACCCACAGCCTGGGAAAGGAAAAAGGGGAAAAGGGAAAGGGCAGGGAGACGGGCCTAAAAATAAAACAGCAGCAACGAATTGAGGAGGAAAGCTAATTTGCTAAATAATACATCAGAATGCAAAATAACACAATATAATGCAATATAATTGGAATTGAAGCTAATAAATCAAATAAAATGAGAGAGTGTCCAAAAACCAAAGGCCTTACTCTAATGGTGAAGGCAAGACAGCTAGGGAGCTCACAAGCTGCCAGTAAGAGCAGAGGGGAAAAGAGAACTGCCTTGAGACTTGCCAAATGTTTTCTTTCCCTCTCAACAGAAAATGGAAAAATGCAAAGTCCTCAGGGGTATGTAGTTTTCCTTCTCCTCTGAGACAGGTATACCTGCAACTATCGATGATGCACGGAACTGCTGTTCAGCTGTTTAACTCCCAGTACACTACATGCTGTTATGATATGGAATATCAATAACAAAAAGTCACAAAGCCACGATGATAAGTTACTTACATGATGTTGGTTTCTCTATTGCTGGCTTTTCAGGCAAAGTTTCCAGTGGTGTTGGTTGAATTTTTGCAGGGGTGTACATATTCAATGGAATTTTTCTTCCTGACAGTGGACTCATGTAAGTTGGAGAAGCTGAAAAGCAAATTAAAAGCATTACAAGTAAAAACTCTCAGCTTAGCAAAATGCTAAAAATTTCAGCTACAAAACCATTTTCTGTCTGATATTACTTGTTATCTGTCATGTTCTACAGAGGCCACCGTTACACAACAAGCAACTCAGCTACAGATTTTTGACTACTGCATTACCAGTTGAAGTTTTTATAAATTTACTTTGGAAAGTGATATAACTTCATGCTACCACTAACCTAAGTCTCAGGAATAACTGCCTTGACTGAAAACTGGCAACAGCATTAATGCTACTCTTCACAGGTTATGAAGATTGCACTGAAAAATATATTTAATTCAAAATGGGAATGAAATGTGCACGGCATATTACTCTACAGACAAATAAAACCTAAAAACCTAAAAATACTGTCATGCCTTATGTACTGTGAAATCGTGAGCTGCTGCTGAAGTAACACTATCTTCCTAACCAGCATAACAAGGTGTTTTAAACAGCTGAGAACTTTGACATACTCACAGTCCACTGAGATCCTTCCCAGTAAAATCAGTTTTCTTAAATTATCTCCCTTCCCACATAGAGGAGCCCCACACTAACAGATCAGCTACTGATTCAAATATGGAGTGTATAAACTTAAAAGTAACAATTCAAAAAGGAAAAATCCTAGCACCCTCATAACAAATTTTCTCATCAGCAAGCTTTTCCTCATCAATGCATGAGTCTGTAAGCATTTCCTCAAGACTGTTTTTCACTCATGTGACAGGTAAATTGTAGCTGTCCTAACAAATGGTCACCTAGACTTAACTGAAACTGCTTCTGAAGAAACAGCAGTGGACTCACAGTGGGAAACCATCTTCCCAGGCACACACACACATACAAAACTCAGTTTTCATTTAACTTCAAGACCACTTAAACGTCAAACATACTGCAGAAATTATTAAAGAAATAAAGGAGTAATAGCAAAGTACTGTACAGGTAAAACACTAAGTAATACTGAAATTAAACAAGAGGATGACACAGTTTTAAGATATGAAAGGCAACCTATCTCCTGAGGTTACTCCAATAGAACAGTACAATATGCCAGAAATACTGCATGCTCACTTGTAAGGATTCCTTATCATTCCACTAACAGCTTAGCTGCTACTCAGCTCAGACAAGTTCTTAACGTGAAGAAATATGTGAGTTATGATTTCACAAAGTCTCTAATCTTCTAGACCAGTCAAGAAGCGTGACTTCGTTGGATAATGACGGTGTCTATACAGTGAGATACACTGCTATTATTAAATTTCTGTGGAATCATCTGTATTATTTCTTTTTTCCTTTCAAAGCAATATTCTTGGTTTGCTTGTTTGCTGTAGTGTACTAGAATGATTAACTAAATAATATCAAACAATTTAAAGTAAGCATAATTACAAACTAAAATCAGTACATGTTTCCTGTAGGTTTTCCCTTGATGGAGCAGCAACAGAGGCAAGAAATTCATCCACCTGCTTCAGAGAAAGGGAGTTGTGAAGAGTTTCCAAAGGGCAAATAGAAGGCACCATGGAATACAGTTCAAAACCTGTAAAAAAAAATAATAATAAAAAAAAGAGATTTCCAGACTTAGAACAGCATTTAAGCAGTTGCATCAGTAAGAATTAATCCATGACAAAGAGCACATGCAGAAATAGTACTGTTGAAATCATGTTAAATATTACAGCAGTTGGAACAAGATGTGCCAGTTTCCAGGATATACAAAACTCATGGTACCATATAGCATATCATGGGATATAAATCCCATGTGCAGTCTTCAAACTTCACAGCTGTACATTACTCCCAAATACGTTAATGAAATATAATCTTTCTCTTAGACAAATGTAGTTAAAACAACCAAACAAGTCATGTATGGCAATATTTCTCCTACTCATTCACAGAACAACAGAGAGGTGACTAATTCATGTAACTGCAGTAAGACAGCTGTGCTGCACGCAGTTAGCCAAGATAAGAACTACAAATGCTACCACTTCCAGGAAGAGACATATTTTCAGAATTCAAATTCTATCACCTTCATTATTCTGCGAAAATGAACTGTAGCCTTATATATCAAAAGAAAACCACTATTAGTACTTTTCTACCTTTTATTAATGAGTTTTATTTTTGTAAGACAGTTTTACACCTACCTTTAGGCATTTTAAAACCTTACTTAAAATACTAAAATGTTTCACACATTAGAACAGGTGCGTATTTCCAAACCAAAATCTAAAAATTCTTTAGACTTCGCTTTTCTATATTAGTACCAATTATAAGACAACCATGCATATTCCTATTACTACTGTAAGGACACGTATTTAAAGACATACTGGAAATAAAACCCTGCAGTTCTGTAAACTGGTGAACATTTGGCAACTCAGTGAACAACTCTTCATCCAATTGCATTTCAAAAGCAGAAAATGCATCCATTAGTATCTTCAACATACAGCTGCAACGTTACAACTTTGCAATTGAATACTGTGAACTTACAGTTGCTACAATTTAAAAAATATATTTAAATGAAGAAACAATAGTGAATGAAATAATGTTCAGAGTTTCAGTTCAAGGTACATTTATTAGCGATAGTGTTATGACTATGAACTGTTCCCTCTCCCCAGACAAATAAGCATCCGTACTCCTCTGTTATTCAGTGTTACTCATTCACTCATCCAGTGCTTCGCACAAAGAAGAAAAATTTCATCCTGAAAATGCCTGCATTTATATTTGGATCCACCTTGGCCATAAAACTGGAGGGACAGTCACTCCAAATATACATTCAACCAAAGTGTACTTCTGTCAGCTTCGCTTACACTACAAATAAAATTATGCATTTCACGGGAATTTTGTTTTCATATACAAAAGAAACACCGCCACAGATCTCGCTTCTATTTGCATGTAAACACAATGACTAAGATATGTTTGGCATACATGTTAATATCTTAAATAACTATGCATGCATGCAAAGCGCAAACCCTTTCTTTGCATTACAGTAAGATGAAGACTTCTCTTTTTACACTGACAAGAAAAATCACCATGATTCAATCATCTGAATGAGAAATCTTCTTTTTATTATTTTTATTTTGCAGTTAAAGTAGTGGGACAATGTCAGGCTAACTTTTTAAATAACTGTGACAGTGCAGTGTTACAGAAAACCATAGATGAATTTCAAGTGCACTCACAGTCTTTACAAAGAGAAAAAAAACATTTTTATTTCAGGAATTTGCCCCTTCATAGCTTTCTATTCTGTTTTGACAGTTCTGCTGACAGCCGTATACCACGCTGCTGTAATAGCTTCACATCTTGTCTGACTTAAAAGGTATCTTGGAAATATTTCTGCAGTGTTTTATTTGAGTATTTTATAAATTATGACTTTTAAAAACAAAATTTTATGACAAATAAATTTGAATTTTAAAGATGAAGAAGCCTGACAGTATCCCTTTAGAAAAGCAGTTTCCTGTAAACGTTCATCCTTTGAGTTTTGGCTACATCAACTCGTAAAACATCATCTCCATCAAAATGCAAGACAATGAAAGGGTTACGCAGCATCTCAAAAAGCAACACCCTGCTGCCTTACATTTAAAAGCTATAGAGACATACCACTGGAGCCTAGAAATTCCACAGAGGAAATGGACCAGCACCTAAAGAGGTGTGGATGTTCTGCACAGAGGCCCAGAAAATAAGGTAAAGCACTGTCAGAAGATACTTGTTTCACCATGTTCCTTGAACTAAAGATGGTGGGAGAGGGAGGAGTCTGATATGAGTTAAAGAGTGTGATAACAACATAAAAGTAAGAAAAAACAGAGTGAAAGGGACAAGGAGAATAAAAATGACAGTCCACAGGACAGACAAAACAACACCAACATGTCCTTATGTTAGTAGAGAACTCAGAAATCTGCAATGTATTCAGGTACTATAGGAGCTCATGGAGCATGCATTAGTCTTGTAAAAGTTGTGTGGTAAAACATCTGTATTAAATGAATCAGAACAATCAGTGCACTCATTAAAAGCAATTTAGACCTATTTTTAAGGAATGCAGTCACAAAAAGTGTTAAATGGAACAGAAACTAACCAATTATTAGATTGATATTCAAATGCAGCTCTTCCTGGCCTTGTATGTTTTGATTACTTGATTTGATTCTGAAGGTAAATAACGGGTTCCTATTTTTCCTCATACACCAGTTTTCCTTCATCAAGCACTGCAGTGGAAAAAACTCTCTATGTATTCCAAATGAATACTGTAAATCTCTACCTTGCTTCTTAGCAAAGCAAAACAAAAACATGCTCTTCCTTTAACCCTGTTTCTAAACAAATTTATTTTTAATCTAACACAAAAATGCTGATGGTTTCTACTGTGCTTTCTATGATGTCAGCATCACTGAGCTCAGCCAGCAGCCATGAGTATTTTAAAACTACAGGTAAGAAACCTGAAAAAGCTACATTAAGACCAGCTGGACACTGAAGACTGAGTTTGGTTTTTGTGAACAGGATATATTTTGGTCCTATTTAATCAAGTATAAAGTTAGGCAGAATATATTTTGCTGAGGAAGAGAAAGATGTACCTCTGTCCTATGTGTTAAATATATTAGTCTGAAGACAATCTAACTCTCACTCTTGAAGCCTGAAAGGTCAATGTAAGCAAGAGGCACCTCTCTTGCTGTGAATTTTAAGTGCAACACACAAGTAATTTGCACATCTGAGGAGAAGTAAGAAAAGGTATAATAAACTTCTGTCTGATGATAAATAAAGCAATTAAGCAGGAATGGAAATAAAGCTTCTGCTTGTATTTTTTTTTTTAATTTAGCATCACTTCAAGAAGATAGTCATAAACTCAAGTTGCCATTTCAATGGTTTATTTTAGAATCAGGAGGCTGATTCTATATATCGGGGAAACTGCTCAGCAGGAGAAAGGTGAAGAAGAAGCAGCAGCTATCAAGAAGTGTATGCCAATAAAGATCAGATTTATTTCTGTTTTTATCTTGCTCCATACAGCCTTGATTATGTGAGGAATTGGGGAGAACGATTTATTACAGAGATCATGATTAACAGTAGCACTTCAATTTTTTCAAGAATTTTTCTGAGGAATGAATTTTGATGTTATATTTTAACTAATGAATGATAAAGAAGGGGTAGAGAATATCTAATGATTACAAATATATTTGGAATTGTGCTTGAAGTTAGGAATGACAGACGGCTGGATGATACTGTACACCCCATATTTGAAATAAAAATAAAAGGGATGAAGCAAGGAACCTTCTGTTTTTTGTTTTTAAAATAAAAGCAAAACGTACCATTGGTTGGGTGTCGAGCAAATGAGATAGAAAACCTTTTAACAGCAGAACCACGTGTGGTGTCTAAGAAAGAGAAAAACAGGTACCTGAAATTTGTAACAGCTACCAAAAGAGGGACATTTTAAAAAAGGAAAGGAAGAGGATAGGAAAAAAAAAAAGATGAGAAGGTATTAGAACTGAGTGGCATGCAGAAGGGACCGAGGAAAAGAGCTAAAATCTAAACAGAGGTTAAAAAGAAGAAAATCTGGATTGCTGCTAACTACAAGATGTGTAATGAAGTGTATGAAAACAAGCAGAATGAGCTGGTGATTCTCGCATACAACATTAAATCAAGTTAGAGTTGAACACTGAGTAGTGAACGGTGAGGGGGAAACAGCATGAATACCATCTCACCTCAGAGCTATAAAGGTGTCCTTTGGCACTTATGTGTTCTGAAATCTAGTGAAAAACTTTCTTCTCTACCCCAGATTATTAAAAACTGAAAACCTCCTGCTCTTTCGAAATCCAAACCCCACTGAAAAACAAGTCAGGAATCCTAAAATTTTCACCATCAGTAGTTAAATTACCAGTTTGTCATTTATTTCTCGTATATCCTCTAAGTAATTTACTTCAAGATCAATAACTGATGATAAAACCTGACATTTAAAATGAGAAAAGACATTCAAAACTAAAATCTTAGTTTTCTTAAAAAAATGCATTTGCTGAAGTCTCCTGACACATATTACAGTTTTGTGAGCTAATGTTCAATTCAAGACAGAAACGAGAATTAAGTATGCTATTATGTCAAACATAAGCAAGCTACAGGCAATTACGAAAGAACAGAACCTCATATAACTAATAACACTAAGGCAAAGGATTCTAGGATTCCATTTAAAAAAGATGTATCTTTAGAAGTTTAATGTGGCACATGGGTTTGTGCGTGCATGTGCGAGAGTGTGCACATACCATCTATGAAGCCAGAAGAAGTCAGCTTTTTACGATGAGTACGAGCATAATCCTGTAGGTTAGGTGCACTTGAAGAACCCCCGAGCACTGAGGTGCTAAACAGGCCCGCACAGTGAGACCCTGATGGGAGTTAGAGAAAATACATACAACAACCAGGTGTTCGTCCATTCACATTGGGGATGCATGCAGCATGCAAGCACATGGCTCTTACCACACAAAAGGCAGCTTTTGGCAGTGCCTTGGACAGGTTCACAATATGCTTGTAATGTCAGAGAGGTACTTGTAGGCTGAAACTACCATAACTTATTGTGCTTCTACTCATGAGACAGCACTCTCTGCCATATGTGCAAAGAGAGGACTGAGTTTAACATAATGACTTCTTATCCTGTTTTCACAGTTGGTAAAGAAAAGTTACTAGTTAGCATTAATGTAAACATAATCAAAACGACAAAACAAAAGCAAGATGATGATGTGAATCTCGTGTACTTTAAAACCTGCTGTTCTGAAACAAATATCAATTGGGAAAATACTGCTCATTGCTTTCATCCAAATCAGCTTTTGAGATGATAGGCTGCAATGAAGTATGCATGCTTTCCCACAGACATGGAAATATTTCCCTTTTAACCCCTCCAAAACATTAATCAAATTGCAAATACTCTATCCATAGCCCAGCTACCATCACTGACAATGTTAGAAACTGAATGCGTCTAAAAGTTTCAGTGTTTAGCTTGACTTCCTTTCCAGAGAAGACATTTGTACATCTCCATGCAAGTAACATTCCATTGTTAAAACTCATATAATCCTGCTACTGGAGTGGAAGTTTTGACAAATCACTGAAAGCCACATAGAGAAAAATAACTTTTTTATAATTCACCATATTTGAAATTTACATAGGACAGTGATTGACATGGAAAAAAAAAACCAACATGCTTTGTTTTTTTCCTCGATTCTTCATCATCAGTGGAAAGTGGTTTCACTCCACACTTATCTTTTGCGTTTTAGATAGGTTGTTTCTGAAGATCAGCTATCTATCCAGTAATACTTCCTTTCACTGCTTTTTGTGACCCAAAAAGGAAACATTACTAGCACATGTGACTAATCACAGCCAAAATAAATCAGTGCCTGGTCTGTGGCAACAGCCTTCAACATCAAATGTAATATCTTGACCTATGCACAGAAGTAAATCAACTTCCACAAGCCATATTGTGTCATACTGGCAAAAGAAAGTTACTTGACTTTAGCAAGCACACCATAAAAGAAAAAATGATTTCAATAAACAAGAGCACCTGATGTATGCATTTTACCAATGGAAAAATATAGTAGGGGGAAAAATATCACAGAATGATTAGACATGCAAAAAATTACAGATCTTTACCAAGAATTAAAAAGCTACTTTCAGTTATGTGTATATAGCTTATGCACTTCGTACACTTTATTTTTTCCATGAAAGGACACACAGAAAAAAAAAGATATATTATTAATTTATATTAGTGTAAGATTTCACAGTCTTATATATCAGTCATACGAATGCCAGGTCCCAGGAAGCAACAGAAAAACGCCATGTGAATTAAAAGAATTTGAAACAACTTATTGAATTATAACATGATTTGTTCTAATGCTGAAAAGAAGAAATTTATTTTAGGAGAGGGAATGTGTGCAAAAAAACCTAATATATCAAGATACTTTATGTTAGTTCCCCTTCCCTCCTCCTCTTGGTAAAACGCCCTCAATAAATGTGTTTCAACAGTTTCCACTGTAGGTCATTTCTATCCAAAAGATTCTTGCAAAAACCTCAGTGTCAACTTCAGTCACAAATTACATCTTAAAAATCTACTTCATGTTAAAAATAATCCTGTGTACCAGTCAGTACTGTCAGTAGTGTGAACAATCTTCTCTCTTCAGTTGTGATTTAGTTATTGGTGCAGAACACTGTCCAGTTCAGTAAGCAGACACTCAACACATTATTGATAGCAAAACACTACCAGGTCCTATTCACTCAGAAGTTTTTTGAAGAATGTGTAACTGTGCAGAACAACAGGGAGATGAAAAGCTGCTAACGTGAAACAAAATTCCAATTGTGTGCACATACCTAGACCACTCTGCTTTTGTTCCAGAATAGTTCTTGGTGTTCGTAAGTTACTATTGCTTTCTGATAGGACCTAGATATAAAAAAAAGAAAACAACAGGAAAATAAGGGAAAGTAGAACAGCAGCATGAAACGTCCATTTAACTTGATACAGCAGCCTGTTTCATACAGACAAGTGTTAATAAGCTGTATGATAAGTGTTAGTAAAAATATGTAGAGGAAACATGAAAGATCATGCAATATCCCCTTCTGAAGGGAGTCCATCTCACATATGAGTTCCTAGCAATGGAGTGGTGCAAAGCAAGCATTCAGAATGAGAAGGGACACAGACCAAGACGGATATGAGAACAAACATTTGAGACGCTTTATTTTATTTCACCGAATTCACTCTCCTAAACTGCGCCTGTATTGAAGAAAAGGAGGGGAGGGAAGGAAAGACAGACAGGCTATTGAGGACACCATACAATCACTGATCCATGCACGGGCTCAATCAGTGCAATCTTCAGATGCTCATAGCCTTTACTGATATAAACTTTTCCTATGCACACAGTTTCATAATCTTCCACAAAAGGGAAATTATAAAAATTTTAAAAGAAAAAGCGTATGATTAACAGAACACCATCCATTGTCACAGAGGTAAACAATATCTTGAAATACAAAGAAACCTGGATCTTAACTGGCATTTTAAAAAACTGTCTTTTTTTTTCCTGCTTCCTCCCCCACATGTTTAGAAAAATCTTCAAAATATTGTACAAGACAATGGATGATGTACTGTGTTGGGAGTTTTAGATACCTCCAGATACAGAATGCAAGAATTATTAGTGCTAGAGTTTGTTCCCTGCAATAGTTAATATCAGGCCACTGAAAATATGATAAATGCAAAACAAGTTTTGAATAGCAATATGAAGTTCCGAATAAATTATTTTAAATGGTATTGGTTGCAATTATTAAAAAAAAAATAAATTAGATTTCAATTTACCTATCACCAAATTAAGCAATGCCATTTTTAAAGTCTTAAAGGACAACTAAACCAAAGCAGAAATCTGTTTTATTAGGCAGTAGACCATGTCTTTTCTACTGTGGTGACATTTGCAGTTCCTAAAAAGAATCCAATTTTTCAGGAAAGTGTGTAACACATTCAGTGGAAAAACATGCACTTGCTCTTTTTCCCCCAAACATTCTTGGGAAGTAATTTTAAAAAGTGGAAGAATTTGCTTCAAATATAACCCATAACAAGGGATTAGATGTCCTTAAAGACAGTTGGTTGTTGCTTGGAATGCAATAATAATGTTTAATGAAGTAAAGTTTAAAAACCTGTTGCCATGAGCCAAAAATACTGGATGTGAAAGCCAATGATTTAGGGGAGACAGGGGAAGAAGTGATTTGTTCCCCTGATCTGCGTCTTCGACGCCCAGTACCCACACCACTGGTGTAATGCAGCCAGGTACCAATACACTCTGGGCTAGACACACTCAGGGGGCTCTCTTCCTGGAAGTGAGAAAGGGGGCAAAAAACAGCAAAGCATGCAAAGTTAGATTCAACAGAGCCAAATGAACAGAAAAGAAAAAAAAAAAAAGAAAAAAACAGTCTGCTTGCACCTTTTTATATACTACTTCTAAAACTATTAAACAGCGAGCAGGGAAGAATATTATTAAAATACTAGGAAGTTATCTGTTCCAGTCAATCAGTTATCTTTTAATACAACACTTTCATCATATTTCTGGAAGTTTAATTATTAAATGACATGAGAGAAAAAACAGTGGGCACCAGTAATTGGTAAACTGACATACTGTTTAATAGTTTTCCTCATGTAAATACATTAAGCTTTCCTATTTAATTAAGAGTTTTCATTTCTAGTCTATGTATAGCCTTCTCTAAAAGACTAATTTTTATAATTGCCTTTGTTACTTTCTCACTAGCTGGTAGGCAATACAACCTGACTCGTACTAGATTACCAATCCTATATACCCCCTAAACATTACCTGAAGCTAGACATCTGTAAGACTTTTAGAGAAGACAATGTCAGGCTAAGAGTCCCACAAGCCCTAAATTACTGTGTATTGTTAGCAAACAACATTTTTTGCAAAAGAGATTTTGATTTCGAACACTGATGAGCCTTATGTTCCAACTTCAACCCTAGAACTCTTTTTTTCATTACTCAATCACAGTTGAAATGTTTTTAGAAATATTTCTGACTATATCCCAGATTTCAACTTCCATCTAAGACCTGACAGTGTCCTTTCAAATTGATGGATATAAGGGAAAAGAGAATTTCCTTAAAGACAAAAAATAAAAAAAAAGAAGGGGTTCAAGGCAGTTGCAGTTTAAGTTTCAGTAAAATCACTTTTTTTAAAACACTTGAAGATACCATTTGGTGTAAATATTCCAAATACTGGTTTTGCAGATTTCAGTGGGCCACATGAAACTTTCAACTTTCCTTTCAGAAAAAAAATAAATAAAATGAAAAAAGCCCTCACACTACATGTCTTCTCTAAATATTCCAGCAATAAACAATCACTGAAAGCTGGAACACATTCTATCCAGAGATTTGTTACTCACACAGTCAAAATTTAGCAATTCATGTTACTGATACCTTTTGAAAGTAACTTCCACATGATTCATGGAAACAGACAACTTTAAAGGTTTGAAATAAATAGTCTAATACATTTTGTATACGAACTCAACTAGGAGGGGAGCTTGCATGATCATACTGAAAACAGCACTTAAAAACCAAAATACCGATGTTGCGAGCATTTGTTTATGATAAAACTTGGAAATAGAAAATGTAAGACATTCACATTTATTATCGTTGTTAATTTATGAAAGTCACATGAAGTTATACAGATATCCTTACAGGAGGAAACCATGCACCTTTTTCTCTCTATGCTACTAATAACCAAGTAACTTGTAAATCTCACTTCTGTAATACTTGCATTGCATACAAACAGTCCATTCTCAACACAAACATGAAAGGAAAAGGTTTTGATATGATCTTAAGTTCTGATGGCTTTAAGCAACTAAAAATGAGGCAATAAGCAGCTGTTAGTCAGCTTCTAGCATTAAAGTCACAGAAGTGCCACTATGCACCAACTGAAGTTTTGCCACTCAGTTGCGCAAATGGTTATCAGTGACAATCCTGTGCATTCTCCACCTCTGTGACATTAAAGCCATATCCATGAAGCACACCTAGATGTCATGGCCTTCGAGGCAGGAGACTAGACTGCTCAAGCTGTTATCTGAAGAATTCATGAAGTGCAAACCCCATCCATTAAAAACAACTTACAGTTTATTCTCTTACCTTCAAATGCAAATGCTGAACAAGTGGAGTCACTTCCACTCCACCAAAAAAGCTGAAGACATTTGTCTCTCCTCTTCTACTTCCCTCCCTGCTCCCCACCTCCACCCCATAATCCACCAATCCCTCCGTTCCCTCTCTGTATGATCACTCTGATGGTTTACTCAGTCCCCGATACCAGATGTCTTGTAAGGATGAATGCAGAAGCAATAAAAGTTAGTTTGAAGATGAAGACTTTTTCAATCTAAACACGCATCTTCAAATATGGATTTTTCTAATACGGCTTAGAAAGAAAAAAGGAATTAAGTCTTTTATGGCAAAATAATAATTCATTTAAAAAAAAATCCTTCAGGCAAATTACTGCCATGGAGGAAGACCACATTTAATACTAAAGGTAACTGAAAACAGATTACCTTTGTTACTGTTTTGTTAAGGCATACAGAAGTGCATTTCTATGAAAGATATTCTCCAAAACATAAACACTTACTTCAACAGAACCGATCTTCCTGGATCTTGGAAGGGGTGACTTTCTGTGTATATGAATTGGGTCTGATACCATTGGCTTGAACATCACTACTGACCGATCTGTTTCATCCCTTTTAGAAGTATGTGCCTCCTCATCACTATCATTTCTATGAGAGGTTTTCTTTGAGCCTTCATTCTATAAACAATACATAATTCCTTTTCAAATTAGCTGCACACCTTGTACCAGGTAAACAGAAGTGGTTACTAAATTAATCTTCTAGGAAAAACACAAAACAAGCTGATTCTAAAGATGTAAGTAAATCGCATATTATTAAACAACTAGTTATAAAATACATATTACTGTAGATTTTAATCATCCATATGAATTTGCTCCTACTTAACCACTGCCTATACAGTGGGCTCCTGATTAGTCAAACTGTTCAGCCTACTTTAATCTTCTGCTTACACAGTAGTAAAATTCTAGTCCTGTTAAGTCAATACTGAATTCCAGCCTTGGCTTTCATTCTTTTCTCAGAAGTCATGTGGTAACTCCACAGACCTACACATATATATAACTTCAACAACATTAAGTAGTCCCCAATGATCTATATTTATAAGTATGTTAAACTACTTTAATAAATATTTTTTCAGTTGCCAGAATATCATGAAGGTGACACTAGCACTGCTACCATGTTTCTTACAAAGGGTACTTTGTGTTCACAGTCTGGCAAAGCCATAGAAGGCTCCAATTATCTGTGTCTATTCAAAGTAGACCAAAAAAAATTACACTTGTATTTCTAACCTAAAAATTCCCCACTGTTTACTTTAGTTATTTCTGCATCCAGAAAAACTAACTTTTGCTTGAAATAAAAGCCTAATTATTACCTCTTGGGAGGCAGGTCTGTATCCATATCCAGATGGTAAATTTTTATCTTCCTCACAGCCTTTGGCTCCTGGACTAAAATGCAGCTCTACGTGAAAACGTTCTTCTGAAGAAAGTTCCTGAAGAAAATTGATAAAGAGGTTTACACTTCAATACATAGCTTAGCACAACATATTTCTGAAGGCATTCATACGTTCCAAATACCTTGTTTGGATCCTCGTAAAGCATGATAACAATCTGCGTCATGTAATTGAGTTCACTGACAACATTTAAGTAATCCATAGCTCGTTTCCATTGTTCATCTTTTGTTTCCTTATAAACAGAAAAAAATATTAATATCTTGATGAATAAAAGCCAGAAATTTTCTTTAGAAAGACTAATGATTTCCATTTTCACCCATTCTGGATGGCTTTTTATTTACAGTAGAAGTATGAAGCTCTATTACAGCTAATGAAGAACTAAAGATACATCTGGAAAAAAGTGAAGTAAAGTTATGCGTTAAATAAACAGAAAGTGGATTTAACTCGGAGTATCTTTCATGTTATTTTGTTGATAATGTGACCTCAGAAGTCAAAAAAATGGGTTATCTGCCAACCTTTTTGAGACCACAGTATCAGCTATATAACTGAACATAGCAATGGAACACCCAGCACTAATTTAAAAGCACATGCTCTTTTCCATGAAATGATCACATTAAGAGTTCTGCATATACACTGAGAAATCCAGTGTTTCAGAAACTGTAATAACTTTCAAAGACACTTAGGAAAATTAAGCTTTTGCTTAATACAGTTTTAGTAAAAACTAGTTATTTTGGTTTCTCATGAAATATCACAGTTCTCACAGAAAAAGTGTTTGACTTACATCACATAAGGCACCATAACGAAGGGTAGATAACAGGGAATGAACATGACTTTCACTGGTGAAATACAGTCGTGTACGAACATGGCGTTCAGGGGACATAACACCCCTGGAGTAACTTAAAAGAAAAAAAACCTCATTAGACAATAATGACATGTAGTCCTATTTCAGAATCAGCCATCAAGTAATAAATGAATTGTATCTTTAAAATTACTCTGAACTACTAAGATATTTCAAGTATGGAAGCTATGGAGTATCTCTAGTATGTCTTATAAGAATTAACATAATCATATAAAAATATTACAAGACTTACAGAGGGTGAAGCTTATTTACAGTATCATCATCTTGAGTTCTCTGCAGGTCAGAACGGATTTTTCTAACTAGAGGAGTGCAGTAACCCTTCGCAATCTCTAGTTTCTCAGCCTTAGAAATACCATATTCCTATGTAAGAAAAAAAAAGAAGTCTTAAAATCCAGGTCAAGATTAATATACCTTCTAATACAAGGCTTGTATAATAAATCCACAGAATCACTGAATTATGTGCTTGGATGGTACCTCTGGAGATCATCTAAGTCCAACCTCCTACTAAAAGCAGGTTTCCTTGCACAGGAAAGTGTCTAATTAGTTTTGATCATCTCCAGAGGAAAAGATTCCACAACCTCTCTGGGATGCCTGTTCCAGTGTTCTGTCACCCTCACATTAAAGCAGTTTTCCCTTATTTTCAGCTGGAATGACAGTTTGTGTCCATTGCACCCTGCCCTGTCATTTGGGTACCCCTGAAAAGAGCCCAGCTCCAACCACTCGACACCTGCACTTTAGATATTTATAAACAGTGAGGAGATTCCCTCTCAGTCTTCTCCACGTTGAACAGCACCAGATCTCTCAGCCACATCTCAGAAGGCAGATGGCCCTGGCCCTTAATCATCCGTGTGGCCCTCCACTGGACATTTTTAAGAAGTTCCCTTCTTTCTTGGAATGAGGAGCCCAGAACTGGACACAATACTCCAGATACTGCCTCACTAAGGTAGATCAGAGGGTGAAGATCACCTCCTTTGAGGTGCTGTCTTTTTAATGCACTCCAGGATACCACTGGCCTTCCCGGCCACATTGCTGGCTCATGGCCAACCTGTCTACCAGGACACCCAGGTGCTTCCATGCAGATCTCCTTTCTAGCAAGTAAGCCCCTAACCTGTACTGATGTACGCAGTTATTCAGTTAGCTACCTACTACTTCTCTCATGTAATTAGTGATGAGAGCGAATGGCTTTAAGCTGTGACAGGGAAAATTCAGACTGGATGTTAGGAAATACTTCTCTGAAAGAGTGGCTGGGCTCTGGAATGGGCTGCCCAGGGCAGTAGTGGAGTCACAGACCCTGGAGGTATTCAAGGAACATTCAGACTTTGAGTTAGGGAACATGGTTTAGTGAGAACTACTGGTGATAGGTGGACAGTTGAACTAGATGAACTTGTAGGTTGGTCATTCCCAATCTTGGTGATTCTATGATTCTATACTTTGTTAAAACTGCAAACATCTAAATAATTCTGTTTAATGTCTTTATTACACATGTCCTACTTCTAAGTTAGAAGAGGTTTGCCTTTTTCCTATCTGAGATGACACAGAGAAACACCTCCTCATTAAGAGTTAAAACACAAAACTGGATTTCCTGCCTGGTATGATCAGAAAAAGATCTTTTTCTTAAGCAAAAGATTTGGGGAATTATTCTTTCTCCCGTACAGATTTTGACATGTATAGTGGATTAAATCTCACCTGATTTCAACTACTTACTTTCTTCCTGTCAATAGAGACAGACACATTACTTATTTGATGTCTACTTTAGCCTGAGTTAAAATACCCCACAGAGAAATGTCCTATTCACCTCAAATAGTACTAAAATGTTAGTTTAATACAACTGGAAGATCTTATATCTGTTACCATATTTACAATAGTAAAAACATATTTCAGAAGCTTCTCATTCTGCACTACATATCACAGAATGTCAGGGATTGGAAAGGACCTCAGAAGATCATCTAGTTCAATCTCCTGCTGGCGCAGTAACACCGAGATTAGGTCACACAGGAATGCATCCAAGCAGGTTTTCAATGTCTCCAGAAAAGGAGACCCCACAACCTCTCCGTGCAGCCTGTTCCAATGTTCTGTTACCCTTACTGTGAAGGGTACAGCTACCCTTACTTCCCAGCTTGCACCTACTGCCCCTTGTTCTATGTGTCAAAGAGAAGAGCCTGGCTCCATCCTTCTGCCACTCACCCTTCACATATTTATGATATGAAAGCATTTGCATCACTCGGATGGATCTTTCGGTTCCACTAAGAAGCTGCATAAGCACTTTTCCATATGGATTATGCATGTTTGACAAGCTTTCTTCTATTTTCTGCCTTCCTTTTATTTTTAGTTATTCTTCCTTAGTACCCTGTTCAAAATTAGGCTTACCAGATCCACATAGTACACACAGTACACTTAGAATTATTACTCTTTTTATCCCTTCTGCTGTCACGCAGTTTGAGAAATAGGCAGGGAAAGAAGTTGTCTCCCTTGCTGCAGAAAATGAGTAACACCTTCCTGTTACAGTGGGATATAATTTCAAGGACACTTCCTGACAGCTTTCGCATGTTCTGTCCTACACCACAATACATTTACATTTCCTGTAGTCCACAACATTTAGTGCTAACCTGGATTTAACAGACTGCAGTACACAAAAGTTTAACTAGTACATCTGTCTTGAAATTCTGTGAAACTTTCAACATACACTTTTATCATGGAGTGGAAGTAAAAGAAAGGTCTTTCTAAATGTAATTCAAGCAAATTAAAATTAGATAGATTAGCATTCAGCATTAGGTGCAAAAAGCCTGAAAATAAACAGTTAAAAGCAGCAAGAATTAAATTAAACGTGATTTAAGAATACATAACTGTCCACAAGAGCTCCACTTACATCCATGAAGTATATTTGAAATGAACCACATCACTTTAATGCATGCAGAACAGGAGGCAGATTTGCTCACAGCTTAAATTGCCAGAAGAAAAAAATAATTCTGACCACAACTTAATCAATTATGAATCTTTTTTTTTTTTTTTTTTTACA
>VXAB01001446.1:53520-118362 GCA_013399175.1 Odontophorus gujanensis | reverse complement strand
ATCAAATTAGCTTTTACAATTTCTTATTTAAATATTTTCAAAGAAGATTTATTAATTCCATATTTCTGATAGCTTCAAACCCTCTCACTTCCTCTACAGTGTCGTTAGTCAATAAGAGAAAGATGGTTTCCATGTAAAAACTGCCTTCGGAGACCCCAGATCTTTCGGTTCAATTCACTGAATCAATTGAAAAACACAATTTTTGCTCACGGAAAATTAATGTATTTAGTCCTAATGCCTATGCTTTTACCCCTCACACACACAATTTGTCAAAGAAATCCGGCAAAATTTCATGAAAGTAAGCCTTAAAAATGTAAGAAAGGTGCAAACTAAAGATGTTTTTCTGTTTTTAGATTACTGCAAAAGGACTATAGCATACTCCTGTGACTTGTGTAATGAAAACTTGTCTGCAATGGTTCAAAGAACTTCAAAGCATGGTACACTAACTGAAAACTTTCCTGTACATCGCTAAATAATCTTTGAGAATACCTTATTTTACAAACAAAAAAAAAACACAAAAAAACCAGCCTCTGTGAGTATAATAAACCACAAATCTCCACATTTTTTTTGGAAGAAATTAGCTAGAAAACTTCTGAATTTTATAACTGAAAACACAATTTGATGCAGTACCTTTGCAAAAGCTGCTGCAGTCATCTGAACTCGTCCCTCATCAGAAGCGTAGATTTTGAGATCATGTCGGTAAGTGCTATGTAATCTAAGTAAACCACATCCAGGAAATCCAGCATAATCTCCTACCAAACAAACATTTTACTCAGACTCTCATTTTGCACTTTATTATCTTCAAAAGGGATTTATGCCCTTCAGCACTATTATTTTTCTTTTGTTTTGTTGTTTTACCTTGTCCACCTGGATACATACACCTGAATGCCCTTCCAAGTTCCTCTGCTTGAACCCTGCCTGCAGGGGTCAGTTCTCCTCCCCACTTTAAAACCAGTAGGAGAGATGGCTCATTTCTTCTGTTATCTAATTGTACACAGAGAGAGGAGTTCAGAAGTATATTGTAAATATTTTTTTTGCACATGAATAAAGATACTGGAACTATGAAGGCCAGTAAAGAGAATCTTCAACATTAGGAATCCTCAATAACTTTCTAACATTCAGAAAATACTGAACTAGAGAACTAAAAAGGCACTTAAACAGAGCTATATCATGAAACAGTTACATTATATAGAAAAAAATAAGTGAAAAATACTCAGTAAGAAATCTAAAACAAATATTGAGTAAAAAAAAATTAGAAAAAAAAAGGATTTAAAATACCCAGGGTTATTGCAGTTACTGATCATGGAACAAAGATTAGAAAAAGTTTAGAGCCATTTTAAAGACAGCAGTAAATGATAAGCAGGATTTTCTCATCTTTCTCCCAATACACCATTTTTGGTGAATAACTGAACCCATTTTCAATTACAAAAAAAAACAAAAAACACTGCTGTGGTATAAATTTACTACATAATTTTAGGTGTAGAATTCAGTAGACTAAGATACTGCTGAGTATTTGCCATCAACACAAACATTCATTCAAATCAACATATGGAATCTTCTTACTATCAAGACATGTTATACCACTAGTCCTTTAATACATAAATACATATGTTCTTAAACGAATATACACTAAATTAATACTGCACCTTCCTCTTCACTGGAAGTCTTTGGACAGCCATGAGGAAGATACGTTAACTGAACTTTACGATTAATGCCTGAAAAATGTCCATACCTGAAGAAGGAACAGGGGGAGGTAAGTAAGGAAAAGAGAAATAAAAAAAATGTTTTCCTGTACAAATCCAAACCTACTATGCTCTTGAAACAATATAATAAAACTATACTGGTCATTCATTTGAGCATTTGACCACCATTTAGCACTGCAGTCTTAAATCAAGCCTTATTCAGGAAGCACATGAAACTACATACATAACAAGCCTTCTGTGATGAAACATTTCCAGATATTATTATACGCTACTTATTTTCAGCACCCTGAGCATAAAACTGAAAAAAAACCCAAAAAACTGCCTACACATTTGCATATTGCATGAGCAGTTTACAACTACATGAGATATTAGTACACAGAATTTTAACAAACCTTGAAGCCTTTTTTTTTTTCTTTCTATTAAATACTTCCGGTTTCATATGCAAAGCTTTATTTCTTTGGAATCAGTACAGTTTTCTGTACCCAGTGAGAGTTCCTACAGGCTCTAAGAGACTTCGTCATGTCACACATAGCTAAAAGGCAAACCCTACGCTCAAGTAGTCAAGCATGCCAAAAAAAACCCCACACCAACAAAAAAGTAACTCTTGCAAGTAGAAAGGACACTGAGACACTAGATAGATTAAACAGTAAGTTCAATTGAAAAGATTATGAGAAAACACAGAGAGGACTCAGTCTCCTTTACAATGTCGTGAAATCCTTCCTTGTTCTTTCAGAAAGACCCATCTGTATCCATTAATACACCATTACACAGTTTTAATCATTGCAACTGAGCAGTAACTGGACAAGCAGGTCATAATAACAGGTATGCCTTTCTTACTATGAAGACCACAAATAGATACTTACATTTCTAACACAGTCTTTAGCTGTTCAAGCTTTGCTTTACTTTCCTCAATTTCTGAATCGTTGTTTTGCCCAAGTTCTACAAGGAGTTGCCTTGCTATATCAAGCACTTCCTAAAGAAAGCAAACACAGGACTAACTTAAACATATTATTTTGTATTTGTTGTAAAACACTAGAGCAAGAAAATAGAGACAAACTTGCCTGCAGCTGTTTTGGTTTTTTCAGTTTTAGTTTTCCAGATTTGTATCCATCACACTTTTCAAAGAGATCAAAAAATCTTTAGGAGAAAGAATACACATACACATTTAATAAACTAAAATATTAGTCAAACACATAGCTTTTAAACTTAAAATGGTCTGAAATCAGTAACTTTACTTGAGAAGCATCTTAAAATTCAAACTTCAGAGCTGAAGTGATCCTTTGTTCAAATCTCATTTCTTAAGAAATTCCTCAATACTTTAGAGAAATCTGAGTGCAAAAAACGTTCTCTTACTGATTTGCTAAGCGTTAAATATAAAGAGGGACGAATATACAGCTGTTCTTAGTATTCAAGAACAATCCTCCATAGAACTAGGGACAATAAGTATTGAATTAATATATATTTATATGTATATTTACAGCAAATATCTGTGAATGCACGAGATACTGCAACTGCGCCTAATTCCAGGCACTTTGTGAATGGTAACATAAAAATAGTATCTATCAGAAATACACAGCAATCCTACTTTGAAAGAATTAAGAGACAAAAAGGCGGTACAGTATGAAAGCAAGTCACACAAGAACCATACAACAAAAACAAAGTCAGAGGTCAAACAGTGAACCAGAAATATTATCTACTGATTATTCACAAATAAATGTACAGAAACAGATGCATTTCCATTAAAATAAAACAGGACTGTTTATAAAACACATCATGTAATGAAAGAAGTCTGAAAAACTAATTTGACAGTCCTCTTAGAAAGAGGTGCATGCTTGTTAATTAGCTGGAAAGACAACAGTTACATTAAAATCACAGAAAAAACATAACAAAAAATGTCTTGTATGATGGTCTTTTTGCTTAATTCATTGCTTGCACATCCCCAAGAAATGAGCTTTATATCGAAGTTTAACTTACTTTTGATGCTTTACTTCCATTTTCATTTTTTGTTTTGGTGTTCGGTCTCCATGACGTATTACAGCTATAACACATCTAAGCTCCATCCTGAAATGTTTCACAATTTTATAAATGGAATTTTTATTATTAAAACCACTACAAATCAGAACAATTGACAAAGCTGTCATTAAATGATATAACTACAAAAGTGAAAGAAGGATATGCAAGAATATAAGGTTAACTGGAAGTGATGTGAAGTATAAAATACGTGTATTGATTTTAAGACTTAAGTAACTACTTGGGTAATATTTTAAAATGATTTTGAAGTTCATTAAATGAGAAAGCATGTTTATTAGAAGTGCATATTAAGCTGGTGCTGGAAAAACGATTAGCAGTGAAGGCAGCTATGCACAGAAGATGCTACACTTGAAAATCTGCTGTTCTATACTCAGCTTGACTAAAGGATCAGAAATTCTGATTGCTGGCATAGCAATTGTGATTCCTTCCTTGTTTTCACCACACAAAACAAGCGCTCATAGGCCAAAATGGGTATACCTTGTGAAGAGAAAAAACAATGCACACAAAAGTTATGTTGCGATTTTCCACAATTCAGGTGTAGCTACTACTGTCTTACATTGTTCCAGAGGTGGTTGGCACGAAAGGGATGTCTTCAGCTTCCAAAGGAATTGACCATGGTATCTGAAACTGGGGAGCAAGTTCTCTCATTATGATATTTCTACAAAAGAGTTATAAAGAAAGAAAAGGCTCAGAGCAAATCTTGTAAAACACATACACACTCCAAACCAAATACATTTATACATATGCACTTCTATCAATGTAGTTTTAGAGTACTTGTGACAGTATGTCTCCATTAAAGAGAGAAAAATAAGTGTTTTTATTCTAATTTTACACACAACAAAATGTACTTACAAAACAATTTAAAGCTTCTACAACTGCAAACAAAGCTAATACTAGCCCAACAGCATGGGATACTTAAGAAACTTCAGTCTTTGAATTCCTGTTCCCAAAACTGTTCCTCAGAAATAGATTGGTCTGGCTTATTTAAATACTCAGATATCCAACTCCACTATCAAACTGAAAGTCCCTGAAAATCAGCAAGCCACACTTGAAAAGTAACTGGTAACTTTAGTGGTAATTTCATTCCTCAAAAAGTTTGTTGGTAAAAATGGAAAAAATGTGAGTAATCTAACTCTGAAATGGTAACACTGCTTTCACATACAGAAGTTTATTCAGCATGAGGAAAAAATGGTACACAAACTCTTCTCAGAGAATTCAACATCTACAGCAGCTTAAATAAAAGAACTTAGGATCAGTCTTAGAATTCTAACTCTAACTCAAAAAATGGCCTAGAACATCACGACTGCAGTCTTTAACTATGATTTTACCTTATCTCTTCCTTGATTTAGATATGATGTCAGACCATTTGATAATGCAGAAGGGTCATGCTCTACCTTATCAGTGCAATCCTACTGTGAAAGCTATTTTACTGTCCAAAATAGGATCAGTCCTATTTGAGGGTAACATTTCAGTGGTATAAAGTCCAGTATAACTTTGCATGATCTCTTATTCTGTCTTCTTTTGCTCTCAGTACAACAGAAGAAACACGGTATGACATCAAGATACTGCAACTGCTTGGATATTAGCGTATAAAATACGCACATGCCAGCTTCAGATCAAAAACTACAAACACCGATTTGGGCTTGTACTAAATAGCAGCATGCATAATCATCCAGTGGTATACCTCTCTACTTGAAAAAAATCTCAGCTACCTTTAAAAATGTAATTCCTTCCCAGTACTTAGCTTCCAGCACCTGCAGAACACTCAGACGTTTTAGATGACTTTAGGAATAAGGAATTTATGATTTTTTAATGGATTTACAGTTCATGGTACTTCTTTAGTATTTATCTGAAATCTTACAATTTTCCTTATATATTTAATTTTAAATAATTATTTAGGACTGAGGAGTAAATAGTATATAATCTGTAGTTAAATGCAACAGAGTGAACAAGCAAAACTCAAGAAGTAAATCAATCATCTCTTACCCCAGTATCTTAGCACAATCATCATAGTACTTCATGGAGTTTTTCACAAAACTGAAGCCGTTCACATCACAGACATATGACTGCCCATTAGCACGCAGCAAATCAAAGCCACAAACTGTTTGCTGTTTTTAAGAATAAAAGTTAAAGTAGTTGATCACTTTCCTTAAGTTTTCTTATTTTATACTTAATACTTCTTTCGAGCTCCATGTTATGCTCACTCATTATGTAATCATCTTCCTATCTGTTAACTGTGAACTCTCAACTTGATTTAAACCTTCCTATATAACTCCAGAAGAATCAGTATTACCCATCAGGTTCACATGCATACAAGCTTAGCCTTCGGAACATATAGCTTGGGCAATGACAGACTTACAAATTCCCATTCAGACAATGGAGTTTCCCCTCACACAATATTATTATGAGCAGTAGGCAAGAAAAGATGAAACATTAATAAAGACATTTTTGTCTGAATTTAAATTTGATAGCATAGTTTTGATACAGTATTGATATTATTAGTAAAAAATATTAAACACAAAAGTCCCCTTTGCTAGGTAACAGTTGTCCACACTCTCTAGTGTACCAGAAGTCTGAAAAGGATGGAAAAGACTGAATGAAGTTTTAACAGAGGAAACTTAAGAGCTACACAAAAATGGAATCTATCAAACACTGTGAATAAAGAAAAGCTAGCCATATCAATACCAAATTAATGTTTACTGAGGCCCAGCATAAACATACAGAAAACTCATGCAACATAAGCAGCACATCCAGAACTTATCACTGCATTTAAAGATCTCTCTGTATTAAAAAAACAACAATGTGGAAGTTTGACTTTTCATCTTCTGCTCAAAATCTACAGTATACACTATCAGGGGCACAGAGCGTACAATATCACTGCTAGCTTTGGACATTTAAACTCTACAGAAGTTTCAGGTAGTAAACAATTAATTAGCATTAAATGTTTGATCAGATAGGGAAGTAATCTGCTTACCTTAAAGGCAAGGCACACTTTCCAAGCAATTAACTTCTCTCTTGCATTCAGGATGACTGGATACCTCACTTCTTTTCCTTCACTATCCCGCTCTACCTTGCCATCAAGAGCTGGGGACTTCCGGGCTTCAGCATGAGCATAGTCAGGACCTACTGTGTACACCTTTACCAGAAAAGAAGAACTCTTAATTCAGAGTAATTATATCCATACATCTTTCTAAATTTATCTCAAATGCGATAATCACTGTAATCACAAAAAAGATGCACAATCTGTTCTAGATGTCCTATTTTGCACATGAGGTTTGGACCAGACCACCTTCAGAGGCCCCACGCAACCTTAAACATTCTATGATACTGTTAAAATGTTAGCAGTTGTTATCACTGATAATTCTGCTCTGAAGTACCCTTCTCTGTAGCACAGCATTCAGAAAGCACCCATTATTTAGTGGCCTTTAAGGATGAAGTTGAAGCACATACAAAGAAAACAAAACATAAAACGTGATGAACAAAAATTAATTCCTTAATTATGGCAATGTAGAGGCAAAGAATAATGTTTTAATCTCCAAAACATCTGCAGTACCTGGAAGGCAGATTAACTCAATAATAATTCAAGCTTTGTTGATTATAGAAACCTGGCAGCAGGACTAAAATTAAAAAGTACTTTCACATTTTAGCTAAGACTGAACAAAGCAACCATCTACCCAGTTTTGGCATTACAAGGCAGGAGCCTGAGAGAATGATTGTGCTACCTGCTCTGCTACAGTTTTAATACTCCCTGCTAGCAAGTAGTGGAGCCTGTGTATCAAAAGACTAATCAAGAGCTCTCACGAAATGGCATACTGTCACTTCACTTGAAAAGAAGACTGTTAACCTTCAACAAAAAAAAATGTACTCAAGTAAAACAACTGACTGCAAATACTAGCAAACACTGTAACTGTTTTGGAACAAAATTAAGAAAGCTGTCATGAGAACTGCCATGCTCTTTTGATAACTTCTTAGTTCTTATGAAGTAGAATGATGGCCTGGTTTAGATCAAGAAACTGCACTAGCTGTGACTATCTTTCTGCATGAAGGTTAGAAGTCCAAGTTGACAACGTCCCTTCCATGTATGCCTACAGAGACGTGAGATTATAAAGTGATGTTGAGAGTATACTAAATATGACTACGCTCTAGGGCATTTTCCTTTCTTGTTCGATTCAAGGGAGCAGCAGTAGGCAGCTATGCTTCCTTACACAGTTCTCAGACACGAAGTCATGCAGGACATCATTTGAAAAAGAGATAGTAACAAATGTGTTTTAGACAATGATTTTAAGGCATGGCACATTATCAATATCCTTGAAGACCTGAATGTGAACCTCCTGTTTGAACAACAAATGCAATACTTCAGCTAATAGCAAGATGACATTAGAAGACGGACAAGAGATGCCTGAAATGAGCTAGGTAAAACTGTGTAGTATAAAGCTGACAGTCTTGTTATTCAAAGAAAATCCATTATTTACATGGAGTCTTCAAGTCCACAGATACTGTTTAATCTCTACCATTTAACAACAGTCAACATAAGCCACATCCTCAAGTCATATGCATATCTTCAGGTTGCTATAAACTTTTCTCTTTGGAAACAGATTGTAAAGCTCTTCCATAGACTCAGATTAATCCAGCATGAAGTGTTCCATACTAAAATTTTATGAAGTAAGCAGAACATCATTAAGAAGGGGGAATTTGCCTGTGAACACAGAATTAGCATTACACATGCATCTCAAGGTGGAAGAAGCTGACTGCAATTTCTCAAGGGCTTATTTGGCATAAGACCGGATTAGACCATACACTCCAACTTCTGCTCTTCGTCTAAACATGGTGATCTCTCATTTACACGGCAAAACACCCATTATACTTGTTCAGTGCTGGCTTTAAAATAACCAGAACTAACACAAAGCATGCAACCTCCATAGGTAGCACTTGTGCTGTTACTGCTCCATGCTATCACATCTTTTATGATCCTTAATCTTTATATCTGTTAAGTAAATAAACACAAGAGTAAAAATAATTACAAATAGGCACAACTTTCCAACTTCATAACATGTTACTAAAGAATTTTCATTTATTAATTAGAAGAATACCTTATTTGGTAAAAGGTATCAGAGCTACAGATTTTCTTTAACATTTAGACAAAATATCTAGACAACATCTGTCTGTTCACACAGGAAAGTACATACAGTTCTAATACTAACATGAAAAAAGAGAAAGTGTCATGTAACAAGGAGACCAACCCAAGAAAAAGGGTTTGTGTTAGCTTGGGAACACAAGTAAACTGCCTCTAGCTGTATAGCCATAGTGCTAAGAGGTGGTATAGGCATACTGCAGGTCTGCTGCCACCAGTATCTGGTGAGGGAGACCACATGGCAGACACTGTACCTGCCAGTCACTTCTACTAATGTACCTCTCTATTAAACTTATGAATGTTAATCTGCCTCTGCAACCTTTTTTTGAATCTGCAGACCTTCTGCAGAAGTGCTGTCGCTTCTGCATTACATAAGCCTCCTGCACCAGATTCCAATGACATAAGCCAACTTCTCTGTTAGAAGTACCACATTTAGCTAGATTAAACTGTCACTGTTCTCTTATGAACTCCACCAAAACTTAATTAATCCTCAACGTGATGATTTACTTTTATCTTTCAACCTGAGAAATTCTTGGAGTACTTGACTGTTCTAAATATAAGTCAGAATATGTAGCTATCATACCTTCACATCCGTGCCATCTGTAGGCATAAATTCCTCATAAATATAGGAGCCTGTTTTTCTCACACTGCTTTCAGGGGAATAAACACTGCTTCTGCTGCCAATCTGAAACAAATATTTTTCTATTAATAAACTTGAAGGCTACTGAGAAATTGTAAAACTCCTTAAAATAGTCAACCTATACTGGGAAAATATTTCCTGTACCAAAAATAGCAAGTAAGTTTTGATCACATCCAAATGCACTGATAGCGTATGCTTCTTCTATCTGTAAGAATTCGCACCTGCTGAATGGCTACAGAAAAGAACAGGGGTCTTCAGTCATCCTGTAAGTTTTCTTGAAGTGCATTTATCTGATTTGTTGCTACTTCTACACTGGGAAGTCATGCTCAGCAATTCTGTTGAACACCCACAACTTAAAAAAAAGAAACAAATAAACAAAAAAAAAACAACAACAACAACAAAAAAAGGAGGGGCCAGGGAGGGAAGCTAGACTAGCTTTCAAATTCAACATCAATTATTTTACCTTTTTCATAGTCACTAAAACATATCCAAGAATATAGCCACTTAACAAGATGGAATTTCCTTAGTTTTAGTGTACTATCCTCACCTTTCGAAAAAGCCTCTGGCTTCCACCCCCAGCAGATGTTGGGTAATAAATGTAAACATTGTGGTCCTCAGCACTAACTGGCTTTTCTACAAAAGGCTTTTGGAAAATTTCCCCATTCACTTCCACATGATCTTCTCCTTCAATCAAGTTGCATTCTGAAGAAACAATGCAAACAACAGACGTAATAATATTTTCATGGAACAAAATTATTACAGATTTGGAGTGATTTTGGAGGTAGAAATAAAAAGGCTACTAACGATCTTTGGTTCACTGATTAGTTACTGATGCACAAAGCTTTATCAATGCTTGCTGAACACCTGCTGTAACACATCTTTATCGTGTCATGTTACTAGGCTTTCTGTAGATTATTGTGGCATCACATAGGAAATTTCTCCTACTGATCTTGCACACAGATAGCTTTTTTAAAAATGTTTATAAGACAGAGCACTAGGGTAACGTGACAAGGTTTTGGTAGTAAGAGGTGGACAGCAGCTTGGAAGGGGGGCCTGTGCTCACAGAGTCCAGCAGTGCCCTGTGTCAGAGCAGCACTGCTCCAGTCACTCCAACAAGGTCACCCCAAAGCCCCATGACCATTTTATTTTCATCACATTTTCTCACCCCTTCCCGCTGAGGATGGATGAGAGGGCAGCATGGTGGAGAGCTGCTGATCAGTGTGAAACCACCACTGGCTGTCTGATTTTTCTTTAGAGCACTTCTTTGCAACATCAGAGGTATGACAGCTGAGCAGCAAACATTATGTGGTGCCAGATGCAATATTTTCAAGAGGCTGAGAACTACCTTAACGTACAATTGATGTACCTTCCACAGATTGTTAAGGCTTGGAAATTTGAGTTAATGGTTCTCTCAACTTCTGTAGAATAAACAAGTATTTTACCCCCAGGAGTAGACAGACACTGTTACATAAAATTCTCTACCCCTAGAAAGTTACAAACTATGGAAATGCTTCAATTTTACTTATTGTTTATCTCACACTGTCTTGACCTGCCATTGCACTCTCTTATTGTTAGCCAGTTCTCATTTTAGGAGAAACAGCTCTTACATTTCTCTTAAATACAGAAAATAAATTAACAACAATTGATACTCTGAGCAGATTATCTGAAGATTTGACTTTCCCCTTTTACGTCTGCTTGTTCACAAAGATAAAGTCTTGCTTCAGTAATTTGACCACTCCTATGATAATGTTCTATGACAAGGAAGGGGACAGATGTGCTTTTTTTTTTTTTTATTTAAGTAAGACCATCAATATCACCCACTCACAGCATCTTTCCATAAAAACTGTGAAGACAGGTTGACAGAACACTGGGTGATGACTCGCCTCAACAGTACAGTTCCAACTGTTGTAGTAAATGTAACACTGCTGGTCAGCAGCAGTGCTCCCCAGGGCTGAATTCTAGGGCCAGTCCTGTTCAACATTTTTATCAGTGATATGAACCCAGGAATAGAATGTGTCCTCAGCAAGCTTGCAAGTGATAAAGAGACGCTGTTGACTCCCTGAATGAACAAGAGGTCTTACAGAGAGATTTATATACACTGGAATACTGAATAACCTGCAATGGAATGAAATTCAACAAATCAAAATAGCTAGTTCTTCACCTGGGATGAAGGAATGCCAGACACAGGTATAGACTAGGAGATGAGTGGCTGAAAAACAGGTCTACAAAAAGTAACCTGGGGGTGCTGCTAACAGCAGCTCAGCAGAAGACAGCTGTGTACTTTGGCAGCCAAGAAGGCAAAGTATATTTTGGAATGCACTGAATACAGCACAGTCAGTCCATTGAAAGTGATGATTCTTCTGCTATATTTAGCAATGTGGCTGCCACACCTTGAATACTGCACAGGGTTTCAGGCTCCATAATACAAAAGATGTTAAGATGCTTGTGAGCATGCACAGGAAGGCAGCAAAGCTAGTAAAAAGGCTGGAAGGCAGGTTCTGTGAAAAGAGGCTGAGGGCATTTGGGTTGTCTAGTTTGCAAAAAAGATGGCCAAGATAAATCTCATTGCTCTTTGCAGCTCCCTGTGGAAAAGAAGCACAAAGGGAAGTGCCAGTCCCTTCTTCTTAGTAGCTGATAACAGGACATATACAAATGGAAGACAGTTGTGACAGGAGAGGTTCAGAGTGAACATTAGGAAAAGTTTCTTTACCTTCAGGATTGACCAGCAATCTCCTAGTGAGGTGACTGGTGTCCCATGCTTGTCATGTCAAGAGACATTTGGGTAATGCACTCAATAATATGCTTTAACTTTTGGTTAGCCCTGAAAGGAGTCTTGCAATTGGACCTAATATCTTCAAAGATCCCTTCTAACCAAACTAATCTGCTCTATTCTACAAAGGAAAGCATTCAGTTGCCTGCGTGGTTTCTGCCAGTTCCTAACTGAAATTACTGTTTATTGTGGGTATTGTTAAGTTCATGAATACTGCTCTCCTTGGTGACATATCTGTATCTCAGTGCAAGTTGGAAGGCCTTCATTTGTCAGTTGGTCTATGGCTAAAAGAAGATTGTGAACCCAGGATTCAGAAACACAACTTTTCAGATGCATACTTGTACTGGTTTTGGTGGGAATGGAGTTAATGAACTTCACAGACGGTCGTATGACACTACACTTTACATCTGTGATAAAAGGAGTATTGGAAACACATGCATGTTTGAAGTATGATTGAACAGGGCTTACACAGTGTCAATGCCTTTTCTGTTTCTCACACTTCCCTGACAGCAAGAAGCAGAAGTATGTTTATGGATTAACTAAGTATTGCATAAGAAATTTCTGAGGCAATGAATTAATCCTCTAAGAAGTGAAATCCTGCTTTCTCCTACGTAGCTACCACTCACCAGTGGAAATAAAGAGATGCTATTGGTAATTAGTTTTGTAATCAGTTTTTACCTTGTGGATTGTTTGGATCACGGTTCAGAACTGCATAACGAGGAAGTAAAATGCCTTCAGATTTAAGAATACCATACACTTCTCTCCTAGAAGAAAAACATTCCAAAGCATGACAGCAAATCCTGACAGTCTTTTTTTTATTTTATTGTTTTTATTTTTATTTTTTTACAGACCATGAGTAAAGGAGGAGGAAACACATAAAATCTTCTAAAAAATATAACAGTGCATCGGGTATGTGTGTTACTATTATATATTTAACATATATGTTAATATATGTTAAATATGTACTGAACTTTTGAATATAATACTTTAAAGGTCACTGACACAATGGTACTTTTGCAGTGACCAAACCAGCTCCAGTAAAAATGCCATTTGCTGTGCTGGTCTTGTCTTCTCCACTCTGGTAAGACAGACAATTTGAATAGTTCTTTTGTTAAAGACACTAACAGACATCGAAAATGTTTACGCATGACAGCAAGTAAAGGCATTTAAAATAGCAACTCCACATACTGCCCAATGGCTTCAGTGTTTATGTGTTTCATTCGCTATTGTTTTGTTAGTATTTGCTATGCATGACTGACACACCAAAGGAAAACTGACTTTGAATAACCACACTATCTTCTAATATTAAGAACTCCCAGATGTTGCCATGGAAGCAGTGCTCTTCAATGCCAACAGATCCTCATACTCTGACTTAGAAGAAATTTACTTTTAGAGGTAATCATTCCTTACCTGTCTTGTATGTGATACTGCATATTCAAGTCATTGATTATGAATGGATTCCTGAGTTTTGCATAGGCAACTGCCTTGTCCAGTGGAAATCCTAAAACATTATTAAGAAATAAATTAAAACTAGAAGACACAACACCAGTAAATAGTGGAACACCTTTTTGAAGCTTTAGTTAGAAACAGAGAATAAAGAGGGGGGATGGTCCCTCCTTCAGCTATAGATAACGCTAACATCTTCTTAAGATGATCATAAAACTGTAGCCTGATTTCAGTGTGCACTGCCAAAAGTATTAGTCTTTTCTCCTATTCCCTCCTCCACACTTCTTCCACTTCCTTTGAGCCCGAACTAAGGCTTCTATTACTTCTGCCTAATAAAAAAAAATTAAACTTTAGTTCAGTCATCTTAAGCTCACTGCACAAACCCACAAAAGAAGTTAAATATTAGCAGAGGTAGGTGAACATGCATTAAGAGATCCAACACCCTACAGAGAAAGGAGCACACATCCAGAATTAATGGACAAAGTAAGCATTAGTTCGACACTGTTTATCATTTCCCTCAGTTTCACAAAAAGAATAGCTATTTTAAAATATCATGTCAGACAGGACTTCCTCAAGGAATTAGAACAGTACTATTTAGAAAGCTTGGATTCTTAAATGTAATACAACTGACGTTTAAAAAGACAGAAGTAGTAATCACCTCCTAGGATAATTCACAGAAATGGACAAGAAAAAAAATAAAATCAACAGTTAGGAAACAAAGTATGTAAATGGCTACAATTTTTACAGTATTATTAAAGATTTACCTCTAGAATGGAAAGAAATGAGACAGTCACATAATGGCCAGTTTTCTACTGGCTCATTCAAAATAACATCCTCTTCAAATATTACAACAGTAATATACTTAAACATGGAGAGACGTTCAAGAATTTCTTTCATTGGTTTAGACTTCGATTTTTTGGCCATTGAACAAATCCCAACTGCAATTTGTCTTTCTGGTGGCTGAAAAGGAGGGGAAAAAACATTATGTTTTGTCAGAATACATCAGTGTTATAGCAGTACAGTTTTAGAGAAGACATTTTCAGTTCAAATTCACTTACTACCTCTAAGTCAGTTTTTACTAGAAGGTAACACTGCAATGAGATAGCATGTCTCTCTGCATCCTTATGAAAAATGCCTCAAGAAATTAAATTGTTTAATAGTATTACAATATTTTTTAGACTACTGCATCTGGAACAAATACACAGGAGCAAAAATTATCACCAGTGCCAAATCTGAATTAAATTGTGCTATGATTTTCTGTGAAATTAACCAGCAAGTTGTTTCCGTATTCCTAAATCTAGCAGTCACAAAGCCCCTCAGCTTGGTATCCAATATTAAAAGGGAATTAATGCTAAGAGAAACTAATCAAAATATTACTCTAGATTTCTGAATGAAACTGCCTATGTAATTCTTTATAATCTCTGTTTTATTTCATGTTGAGAGGCTTTAAAAAAACAAAAACAATAAAAACAAGCTTCCCTGGTGGTATTAATAAAAGAACAGCCAATATGTTCCTCTGTTTTAAAAGAAACAAACCAAGTACAGAAACCCATTATTTCATATGACTGTTCTTTAATGGGTACACAATTACCTTTTCTTGCTAGAATACGCTGACTGCACTGAACAGCCTTGGATACAAATCTAGCAGTACTTCTTGGCATTTGACAGTGATAGGACAACGAGGAGTGGTTTTAAACTAAGACAGGGGAGATTTAAGTTAGATATTAGGAGGAAGTTTTTCACTCAGATGGTGGTGTCGCACTGGAACAGGTTGCCCAGAGGGGTTGTAGATGTCCCATCCCTGGAGGCATTCAAGGCCAGCCTGGATGTGGCTCTGGGCAGCCTGCTCTAGTGGTTGGTGACCCAGCACATGGCAAGTGGATTGAAACTACATGATTGTTGAGGTCCTTTTCAACTCAGGCCATTCTGTTATTCTATGATGATTCTATGATTTCCCAGTTAAGTTTAATCACAGTCAAGTGTTTTGTTAACATTTCTTTGCTATTAAACTTCCTAGACACACTTGCAGTCAGTGAAAATTTAATGTCACATTTCCTCAAAGTGGAATGTTAGAGTCAAAGAATAGTAAAATTCAGCTAAAAAAAGCTATAACGTGATGACTCACACACAATAAAATTAAGAGAACTTCTTAATAAAGAACCAACAATACAATTCAATATACTCTGCAAGTATAATGAACTGAGCTATAACATAAGATTAACCTTAGCCATACACTTTCTAAATACCAAGATGAGGAATAAGAATTAAGTCATGTTTGGTCTTAATGAAAACAACAGCAAAAGAAAAGATACCAAGAGTCTGTTCAAACTGAAAATAAAAGGTAATTGCATCAGTTGACAACATACACAAAAGAAAACTATCCATACTTTTTAGCTACTAATTGTATAGATAAATAAAATGATGGTTTAGGACATCAAGGTCAGTTACAGAAGCTTAAGCAGGCCTGCAAAGCCTAGCTGATCTGAAACTGCAAAAAGGTAAAGTACATCTACTTCCAAATTCAAGGTACATTTACTTTTCAAGAGTGCCATATTTCCAAACATAAGCAACAAGATCACTGACTATGAACATTATTTCCCCATTCAGAACACCATTTCAGTATTACAGTTCTGTAACCTAACATTTCAAAATAAAATAATGCTAGAGAACATACAAATAACACACATGCCCCTACAGTACATACTGAGTCATATTCCTCCTCCTCTTCATCACCATGGTCATAGAAGTGTTCATAATCTGTCGATCTGGCTGAATCCAACAGTTCTTCTCCATCTTCTCCACCAACAAAGAATCTAGGAGGATCACTCTCTGTTGCAATAACAGACATGGCTGCAAGATCTACAGATATTTACGTAGAGACTGCAGTCACTTTGGCAGCTGAGATACTGGGCATGTTTCCTAGTAACGTGGGAGCACTGAAGTCCCTGGCTTGTTGATGCTGCTCAAGCAGTGTTGCCACTGTGATGATGTCAGCCAAACACTGTTCACCTGGTATCATCTGCTCATTATTGGTTTAAGCTATCGCTCCAAGAGACCCACAACAGGCTACAGCTTCCCTGAGATGGTACTACTTTTGAACCCATAAAAAAAAAAAAAAAAGAAAATTCAAATAAACTAACTCACAAACTTAATAAAGATATAAAACAATATACCTCTTATTTACAAAGAGCATTTGTACATTTATATACCTGTGAGGAAAATATCAGAAAGAAAATCCTACAAAGCATGAGATATGTTTTCATATGCGTGTTTAGAGCAGGGGAAATACTTTCCAGAGATTTTCAAACTACTCACTCACATTTTAAAAACAGACAATATAACTCCGGGAAGTAAAACTGTCAGTTACATTTTTTCCTACCTTAGAAACAGTAAAATTGAGTCCATATATATTAAGATAAAAGAACAAAAATCTTTAATATTTTTAACTCCCTACCAGCTGTTTTTCCCCTAAGTTTCCTGATAAAATGCAACAGCAAGCAAATAAAATCACATGTGAAAAGTATAATGCTGCCATTCACACTACTCTAAAGTAGAAAACTATTCTTCCAAAAACAAAGCAAATTGTTAATTTGAAAGCAGAAGGTATGTGCTAACTTGATGTCACGTGCACACTTATTTACAGTGCAATACTGTTTAATTTTCACACTGAAAAAATTAATATTTACAGAGGTATGCACTACCACTGCTTTCTACCAGAAGTACTTTCAAGCAGTACTGTACCAGTGAAGAATGCACCTTCTAACCAGTCACATGAAAATAAACTCTGGGGCAAGTAAGCTGGCTATAGAAACAAAGACCCAGCACTCAGCCTTCTGAAATATTCATTGGCAGTTGTTCTTGCTGTAAGCTGCACATGGCTTTATACCATGAACTATAAACTATTACAATTATTTAGAATGTTAATAAAGCAGTTGTTTAGAAGTTGATCTGATGCTTTAGGTTGCCTGTTACTCAGGTCATTATGTAACTGCCATTCAATAATGACATCTCAGCAAAACTGAATTTATCCTTAAATATCTGTTAAAATGAGTGTTCTATGAACCTTGTGAAGCAATAGTACGTTCCCAACAGTAGTCAGCCATTCAGCTTCCTCAAAAAGGGGGCAGTAAATAGAGCAAAAGTTAATTGGAAAGGATCTGTCAGGGAGTAAAAACTTAAGTGTGGGTGAACAACACAGCTGTTTCAAACTTTGAAGCTGAGGTCCGAACAACAGGCACATAAGGACCCAGAGAGACAAAAGGCAATTAAAAATATTCCTTTCTTAAAATGTATTTTACATACTTGCTCTTTCAATTTCATTAACAAAGTATTTTTGTTTATCCTGTTAAACTGCAGCTCTCTGTTCTTCAAGCAACAAAAAAAAAATTTAACTTCAAACAGCTGGCAGCACCTTTTTCCTATGAGAGTTAGAAATTTGGTTTTGAGAAATCCATCTCCTTTATAAAAGGGTGAAGAAAACAAGCTTTCCAAATCTTAATTCCAGCAAGCTTCAGGAAGGCAAGGGTTACTGGCAACATACACTGGTAAATAGTACAAATTTTGAAACAGCATTAAAGATTGACAAAACAGAACAACTCCACCTGGTAGGGCCTAAAAAAATAGTTTAACAGATCTCCTTAGAACAGTTTTGTCTGCTCCCTTATCCCAGCTGAACACTGTAATTTTAAAACAAACGCTCATGAGGAGACCTTAAGTTTGAAAAAGTTATTAAAGAAGGAAAAACATCCACTTGCAGCAGATGGACAGAAGGCCATCAAAAAGGTGGGCTTTCTTTCCCATACATATTCCTACAGTGCACACTGCAAAAGCAGTAGAGGTTATGTAGTTGAACAATTAACAACTAGTTGGATTTCCAGCTGGACTTCTGTCACCTGAAGAGATTACTTCCAAAAGCAAGTAGCTAAAATAGATACTGAAGGAAAAACACGTTTGTCTACAGATCACAAAAAGATACACTTCTGAGGGAATTAAGCTCAGTCACCTACTCTCCTCGGAGATAATTCCATTTTCTGCAAGGTAAATTGCATTGTTCACCATTCTGAAGGTGCTGCCTTTTCCACAACTGGTATCTTTACACAAGTATCCTGTAAGGCATAAGTCCACCTTACCACACCACCAGATCTGTGCGCCCTATGCAGCAATCTACAGTTGGTTTACAAGACTCCTGCCACACTAGTTTGAAGAAAACAACTCCTGTCATTTCATAGTTTCCAACTGCACAAGTTCCTCCGACTCTACTGGAAATGTTAATACTCAGCGTAACTGAAGAAAGACTAAGAAAGGAGTCGATGACAACTCTGAAGGAAAAGTTCATGTTTTTTCTTCAGAATACAGATGCCTTCCTATCCCAGATCCGCAAAATGTGCAGCTTGGCAGAATACAAAAACTGGCAGAACTTCAACTGCTGTTTTGGTGTTCTCCTCAGGGAAAGAAGAGATAAAGTTTTCAGAAGTATTTAGGCACAGCTATAAGAACACAGACACTCTTCCCAGCTAAAAATACAAAGGATTATGGTCAGCTTGCAATCCTAAAGAGAGAATATACAAGTGAAAGGACTGCAGATGAAGTGAAAGAAATCTTGGAATCAATTTACCTCATAAATAGCTATCCAGGTTGTGAGTTACTTAATTGCCATCTGCTACTATTGCCACTGGGCCCCAAAGTTTCAGCTTGTAAAAATAGGAGCAAAGACAAAGGTTCAAGAAAAGCTATTGATGCTCTTGTAAATTACTGCCTGGGCTCACTGAATTGCATATAAATTGGCATTCTGACTGCTGATGGTTAGCAGCTTATCTTCCGGACAGCAGATGCTGCAGGCTACTCTCATTAGCATAAAATTGAGCCCAGATATAAATAATTTATACTCATAATAAATTCTTAAAAAGACAGGAATTAAAACTCTCCCTCCAAATGCTGTGGCTACAGTAAAAATAGAGGAGTCCACCTCTTCCCCACAGTGTGTGAAGTAACAAGAGTCCAAGGAAAGTAACATGGAAAGAGAAATCCGAGAGTGACTGTGAACACAGTGAGCAACTTACAGAAGTCTCCCAACATATCTGTAGTAAATAAGAGACTCTAATGTTTCAGTTCTTACTGCTGAAGGTATACTCAGACCACTAGGAGTCCGTTACGTTTCGCCCAACTCAAGCAGTGAAAACCTGATTAGTTTTAATACCAGTTTTCCAGGTTGTCTCAGTAAGGTGCCAAAAGACTTCTTCCTGTTACAGCCGCTGAGAAACATTTTCATTAACAGCACTAACAGCAAAACTGTTTGCCGTACTGTAGCTAAAAGGCTTTTTATCTCTTTAGAACTTCAATTCTATAACCCAATTTAGGGCACAACAAACCACAAAAAGCGGCTGGTTTGTTGGGTTACTGGTGGTGTAGGAAGTACAGGCCGTAGCAGAAGTGAGATGGAAAGGAGAACAAACTCCTAGTAGTCTGCATTCTGAGAACTGACAGTACTGAGTACAAGATCTTCAAAGGTAATGACCTACGTGCTCTAAAATCTGCCAGAAAACAGGTGACACAATGAGGGTTACAGAAAAAAGACTATTCAGCTTCTCTATTTGTTGCTTTCAATAAGCCACTTGGTTGTAACCAAAAGCTTAGCAGAGTCACTTGTCAGGTGAAAAGCTGTATCCTACGTTACAAACAGCTGTGAATATGCTAAGTTCTTTCTGTTTACAGGAACACCACAGATATTCTGAGCTCAGCTCCAAACGCATTCTTATTTAGTGTTTTATGCATTACGCCACCAGAAAAATTATAACAGCTCCCATTGCACAACTGAAACTGACGAATCTTTCAGTTTTGCTCAACCATCTCTACTGAGACCAGAAGGAACGCTCAAATTAAGAGGAGCCAGAAGCCTTCCTCACTCCCTTAGGTGCTCCAAAGGTTCTTTCTCCCTGGCCAAATAACTACTGCACAGCTACCTGCACTCCATTTTCAGCAGTGAAGGGCACAGGTCCTTTTACTCACATTTTTATCTGAGGTTACACAATCACAGAGGCTGGATTGGAAAAAGGTAAGGCATCCTTTCAATAAACAGAAAACTGGGACTCAAAACCACCAAGGCTAGAGGAAACATAAATGGTGCTTCGACCTGTTTGATCTAAATGCTCTGATCATGAGGCAGCCATCACACAGCTTCACTTCCCACATCCACCAGCGGTTTCTTTCAAAGCTAAGGGCTCGTTCTTGCAGTTGAGGGCTCACTCCTTCAGATTTCAAGCAGGAGATACCTGACGTGCAGTATCTCCCCAGTGAGATCCCCAAAGGACTCCATGAACATCCATCCTGCTAGCATTTCCTACTCAGAGAGGCTCTGGACAGTGCTACTTACAGGAGCACTGACATTCTCTGGAAGTGCTGTGCAGCCAGGCCAGCCAACTAACAGCACTGCCTAAATTTTCTCATCACGTACTGAAAATTGACAGTCACACACTGCCATATAAACCAGGATGCTGTCATAAAGCCCACTTACAGACAGGAAACAAACATGCCTCTGAGGCTGTTGATGAACCAGGTTTCTGGTCTTGTAACACAAGTGCTGTAACTTTCAGGAAGTAACCTTTTGGCTGACCTCCTGATGTTTGCTCTCCTCCCCAGTAACTGCAGTTTTCTAGGCAAAGCATTCCCAGACATTCAGTATCATTAAACATGAAATACCTTTTCAAAGCAAATATTTTCCCCTTGCAAATTTCCTTACTAAGAGAACTTACATTTCCCTAACATCTCACCCACCACAAGTATGACTTTTCCACACCTGCGATGAATCTACTAAAACTCACTCCAAGTTTTAAGCTGAGCCATGGGCTGTACTCCAGCCCTTCAGCTGGGAAGAGTGTAAACTGGAAAGGGAACTATAACAAGCCTTCAAAATTAAGTGTCCTAACAGGCTTAAAAAGCTAAAACAAGCTTTCTGGTAAATACCACTGTCATCCTTTCAATATAGGGGTAGTATTTTTTAAGCAGGCAAGCAAAGTCTGGCAAGGTTTGTCTGTGTCTCTTGCACAGGCAGAGAAGATAACCTTTGTGTCCTCTGATGTCTAAGCTCACTTGTAAGTGAAATATCACGAACAGCATCACATAAAGGCGTTTATACTCCTGCCAATTTTGAACGTTCCCTGGACAGACTTCCTTTAGAGATCCCAGCCAAGCCTGTCAAAACAGCTTTTCCATTCCCTCACAGGGGGAAGAGCTCGCGACTTCACACGCACGCGCTGCCTGTGAAGTGCAAAAAGCTCAGCACCCATCCTGCAGCAGGTGCAAGCAAAGCGCAAAGCCGTCTCCACCTGCGCCTCACCCGCACCGCAGCTCTGCAGGGGCACGGCCACCCCGCCACGCCCATGGCAGAACAAGAGGCCCCGGGAGCCGCCCCGCCCCCCCNGTCGCTTCGCGCATGCGCGGGCTTCGCCAGGTGGAGCGGCCCGGAGCTCCTGGCGTGTCTTGCGTGGCCGTCGTTGACCGCCAGGGGGCGGCGCAGTGCATGATGGGGGCTGTAGTCCCAGTGAGGGGGGGAGGTGGGAGGGGAGTGAGGGAGGATCTTGTGAGCGCTTGTAAGTGCGGTGTCAAATGAGAGGTATGCGGCGGCAGGGCAAGGAGCAATGAGCACGAAGTTAAGCGCTGGAAGTTCCATACCCATGTGAGGAAGGGCTTCTGTACTATGAGGGTTCTGAGCGCTGCAGCAGGCTGAAGCCGTACAGCATCCTTCTTTGAAGATATTCAGAATCCACCTGGATGCTTTCCTGTACAACCTACTACAGAGAGCCTGCCGTAGCAGGTGATCTTAGGTCATCTCCAGTCGTCCCTACGATCCTGTGATTCTTTGAAAAGGGAGAAAAGAAACAAAAACGTTCCTGNCGCCCCGCCCCCCCCCGCCGCCGCTGCCTCCTCAGTCCGGCGAGACCCGCGAATTCAATCGCCGTACCAACGACCGCCTCGGCTGCCTCTGACGCAGCCCCNTGAGCGCTGCAGCAGGCTGAAGCCGTACAGCATCCTTCTTTGAAGATATTCAGAATCCACCTGGATGCTTTCCTGTACAACCTACTACAGAGAGCCTGCCGTAGCAGGTGATCTTAGGTCATCTCCAGTCGTCCCTACGATCCTGTGATTCTTTGAAAAGGGAGAAAAGAAACAAAAACGTTCCTGACTAAGCATTTTGCTTACAGGATTTCAGAACATTGTTGCAGTTTGTGTGGGGATGGAAGATGGGCATTAAAGGGAGAAGTATAGTGAAGCATTAATAACCAAGGCTGTTTTGGCAAAGTTGCTAGCACAAGAGCAACCGTGCTTATAGGGAAGTGTCAGCCTCTACCTTCACTGTAAAACCTTCCCTAAAAAGTTCCTTCCCTACTTCAAAGTACGGAGGACTGATGACTCACTGTATAATTAGTTCATTTGCAGTATGAACACTGATAGAGGTAGTGTGTGAATCATCTGTGGTAATGGTTTATTCTAAAATAACCAAAACAGAAGATTATGTAGCTTATTTTCATCATTTTCCTCGATTTATTTATTTATTTATTTTAAGATTAGACCAAATGCAGAGACCTAAAAATGAGTGGGAACATAACAAGCTAAATATGCCGGAAGGAAATTCACTTAATGCCTTCCTTTCAGGCAGTAGTCCAGCAGCCTGCTGAAGCACTTAAATTTGCTGGCTTATGATTCCACACAATGCTCTAGATGCATGTGGATGCTATTATCAGCTACATATTGCGTTCTTTCTTCATCATATTATGTGTACTCTGCCAAATTTCTATAATAGAAACTGACATTGCAAGAATGAATTCAGAACTTCTATTCTGCTGAGGTATAACCTACACTGCTTCTCAGATAGATCTTATTGCTGTGCAAATTTATTTTTTTTTAGTACCAATAACCATGTATGACATAGGGAACTTTCACTGTCTCAAGCAAGACATGTGTGATGAGCAGAAGCTACTGAAAGAGTAAAAATTGTTCTGGAACATTTTTTCATGAAGTGTATCTGTGTTGGTCCAAAATTGACCTGGAAGTCACAAATCTCTGTGGTTACATGAGGAATCATGTCCAGCCACTTGTGACTTCCAGGCATGCTCTTGTAACTTAAGGCTGGCTTCAGAAGAAGCACTAAGTGAATACATATTGAATGCATATGCCTAGCAGATGTAATATTTTAATTGCTCTTTGCCAGTAATCTTTTACTATCAGATATGCTAGTCAGTTGACTGCTTTAACAAAGCAGAAACAATGCCTTTGTCATGGTAACCTCACCTTACTTCCTGCTGTTATCCAATTTACCAACTCATCTGTGTTGGCTTATACTATCAGACATAAATTTCCAAGAAACAGCTGTGCCAGCCAAGATAGCTAGGAATAGTACCATGTTCTGGATCCAGTCCTCCCTTTTCTGAAATGCTTTCTTTCCTGATAGGATCAGTTGTTTATTTGTGGAAATTCTCTCAATTATGAGATTTTTTGCTTTGAAATTTTAGTGTTGAATGATGACAGACAGGTTATTTGTGCAAACCTGATCTAGGTTATGCAAACTGAAATATTCAGTGGGTCAAAGGTCATGTCATTAGTTGAGTGAGAAGTTCCTGGCATGCATTTGACATGGATAACGCAGCCAAATTATGTGCAGGGTATGTGATATTATATAAATAACATACAGCATTTCACTTTCTCATGGAAACAATGATTAAAGGCAGGTATAATCACAGTGGAGCTCTTTACCCACTGTAAATATAGTGAAGGCAGGTGAGAACGTAGAAATCTGAAGCAAAATACTCTAGCTTACACGTTATGCTTCAGATAACATCAACACGTAATGAGGTGAAGGATTGTGGAATGGCTGGATATTGTCTTTTTTTTTTTTTAATAATTACATGCCACTTTGAAGGTATGGTATATGATCTGATTATTCCTTTTTCCAGGCTGTATGTTGTCACATTGTCTAGTCTTGTGTCACTGGAAAGATAAGGAAGAAATTTGGTTAATGCTGTGGATAACTAGCATTCATTATAAAATACAACATGGCAGGCTCTAAACCTGATTCTGCTCTTGTAGAAGTCAATTAGAGCAGGATCAAGGAGCTGTTCTGTCTACGTGTTCATTACTGCAGGAGCAGACCTGAGAAAAAGAAGTCATGAGCCTGTTGTGTCTGTGTGAATATTTGTGCTTGTCATTAATTGGTAATTATTTTTATGCTATTCATGATACACCTAAGCTTTTCCTGCACCAGTGACTCATTTTACTAATGACAGTTTATTAATGTGATCAGAGAAGTCATCCCATGTCAGGGAATTAATTATTAACTTACAGGCAGGGTCTCATTTGGGGCTTAGGAATCCAGTTGTCAAATGAATTAATGAAGAAAATAAATGTGTCAGTCTCTGTCTGGGAAGTTGTTTTTTCCCCATTTGTCTGTGGTTTTTTTCAGATCAGGGTGACTGCTTAGACGTATCTAAGCAGCACACCTGCACGTGAGAGCTATTCAAATGCTTAAAAATAAGACAACCAATTTTTCTGGTTTAATTTCTCTTGTCATTCTCCAGTGAATATAATAGAAGATGCCATTGTTTAGAAATTTTAAAGTACATGCTGACAAAACCAGCATTGTGTACAACAAAATGGTGTGTCAAGTGGTGTTCATTATTGCCAGTGTAGGTGATGGAATGGAAACCCTCTCCTACACTGACAGGCTGAGGGAGCTGGGGCTGTTGGACCTGGAGAAAAGAAGACTGTGAGGTGACCTGGTAGTGGCCTTTCCACATCTAAAGGGGAGCTGCAGATAAAAAGGGGTCGGACTCTTCAGCAGGGTCTGTGGTGACTGAACAAGGGGAAATAGCTTCAAGCTAAAAAAGAGTAGATTTAGGTCAGATGTAAAGAAAAAATCTTTTACAGTGGGAGTGTTGAGGCACTGGCACAGGTTGCCCAGTGTTGTCATGTTTGCACTGACCCTGGAGACTTTCAAGGGCAGGCTGGATCAGGCCCTGGGCAACCTGATGTAGCTGTGGTGTCCCTGCTCATTGCAGGGTTGTTGGAATAGATGGCCCTCAGAGGTCCCTTCCAACGCTAAGGACTCTATGATAACATGCAGTAAATGGTATAAAAGGCCTTCAGGTGCACAGAGCTTAACAGCACTTGAAGCAATTTGTGGGATTAAAGTACAGCTGCTTTTCAGAGGAAAAGCTGAATTAGATAAGAGAATTCGCTTCTTCACTGGGATACCTCTGTCTAAACTGCAGTAATTTAATGAGCTAAAACAATGAAGGTGTGCTGCTTTGCCAGCTGCTCCATCTAACAAATACTGTGCATTTTGAGCAGGTTAGCAATGGTCCGTAGTGGAAAAAATGGTGGACTCCACCTGAAACAGATTGCATACTACAAAAGAACGGGGGAGTACCATCCCACAACGCTGTCAAGTGAAAGAAGTGGAATCAGAAGAGCAGCCAAAAAATTTGTTTTCAAAGGTAAACGCCTTATTTCAAAACTAGTCTGAGAATTTGATTTTTAGGTGAAGTTTTACTGATACAAACATAGAGCGTGGTGTCCTGCCATGCAGCGTACCATGATTTTAATATACATTCTCCATGCACAAACAGCCTGTCTATCCCTTGTTAATATGTAACAGAATGTTTACAGAAACTCTAGTCTTCTCTAGTCTTTGCTCAAACGTTTTATGTATCTGTCTGAAAGCCAAACATCATTTTAGATACTGGGGAACTTTCTTTTGCAACCCAAGTTCATAGGACAGTAGGAGAAGTCTCACCCTGTGACTGTTGACAAGGAAGGTTTGGGTTGGTTGAAACACTTTGTGGCTGGGCAACAGGACTTTGCTCTGTCGTCTTACAGCTTTCTGACCCACCCTAGCTTTGTTGTGTCCTTGGGAAGACAACTAGAAGTAGTAAGACTTTGCAGTCTGCTGTGTGCTCTCAGTCACTTCAGACCCACACAGCTTTTGTAGAGAGAAGACAGGAAGGAGTTAAAGCCACAGAGCACAATGTGTGGTTGCTTGGCAGGCGCACAGTACCCCTCATGATACAGCATACGTCCTCACTGCGTTAATGTTGAAGTTCTGTAGGAACAATGTGCATTCTGACCTGTCCTTTTAACACCTCGTGCCCAGACAGATAAATGTTGGTGAACAATTGGTTCGTAGGAGAAAATAACAAAAGTCTTTTCAAATCAAAGAAACCAACAAAAAGCAAGCAAACAAACAAAAAAACCCACGCACTACAAATTTACTTTCACACATAGGTAAAATGAAGTTGATTTAATAAACTCTGTACTGAGTCATGCCCAGTAGTTTAGCAAACTGACCACCTCCAGGAAGGCAAAATTCTTGCTTGTGACTTGCTGGTATTTTTCTCTTTTCAGAAAACAAATTGTTCTACGTTGGAAAAGACAGAAAACAAATGCGTCTAGTAATTGTTTCAGATGAAGAAAAGAAAAAGGTGCTTCAGAAATGCCACGAAAATGCTGTAGGCGCTCATCATGGCATATCAAGGACGCTGACTTTAGTGGAATCTAATTACTATTGGACCTCTGTAACAAATGATGTCAAACAGTGGGTATGGTCTCATAGCTTCAGGATGCTTTTTTAAACTGTAGTCTTTGTTGCAAACATTTTGTAACTATATGACTTTGTAACAGCATTCATGGTTGCTTTATGACAGGGAAACAGAAGCTTACCATCAAACTTTTAAGTAGCCTTGATGTCAAAGCATAGGGCTATGTTTTTACTTCTTATCTTGACTGTGTAGCTTGCATGTAGCCATATGTTAGCTACTACTAGGGAGCCATTGTTTCTTTCAGTGTACAGGGCGCATGTGGTCTTTGAGAGGTCCTTCTCTGGCAAGCCCTCTTACCTAGCTACCTTAGGCTGCAGTGTACCATCCCCAGGAGTACAGCTGGTCAAAGTGACTGCTGGCAAATGAGAGCAGGCCTCTGCCTTGAAACTAAGTGTGCTGGGGAAGCACTTAAACAAATCACTTTGGTTCATTCTTTCTCCTCCTGCACCCAAAGATACATCGAGATAATCCCTGTGTAGAATCTGATCCTTGAGCAAATTGTATGTAAATGTTCCTTGTGGCCAAGCTATCAGCTTGCTGCATCACCCAAGTATTTAGTGCAACTGTAACATGAACCAAAAACGAGTCTTTGCTTTCTCTTCAGACCTGGAAAAGGAGTTCTGTCCTGAAGATAAAGCTGAGCTGTATGTGGCAGATTTTGCTTACTGACAGCGTATTCAACAGAAGCAAAAGGGAGATGGTTTAATTTTATTTTTCTTTCAAGCTTTGGTGCTTCATGCTTCCTTTACTGGTGGTAATGAATTTTGAATTTGACACTATGCACCTGAAATAGCGCAGTGCTTTTGGGATGAGAGGAGTTCAACCCTGAAATGCTGCACACACTCTTCCCATGGCCTTCACTGTGGTTTGGTTTTGTTTTATATATTTTTTAATCCTAGGTCTGGAAAAGCTAAGGATAACANTTTAAAGTACATGCTGACGAAACCAGCATTGTGTACAACAAAATGGTGTGTCAAGTGGTGTTCATTATTGCCAGTGTAGGTGATGGAATGGAAACCCTCTCCTACACTGACAGGCTGAGGGAGCTGGGGCTGTTGGACCTGGAGAAAAGAAGACTGTGAGGTGACCTGGTAGTGGCCTTTCCACATCTAAAGGGGAGCTGCAGATAAAAAGGGGTCGGACTCTTCAGCAGGGTCTGTGGTGACTGAACAAGGGGAAATAGCTTCAAGCTAAAAAAGAGTAGATTTAGGTCAGATGTAAAGAAAAAATCTTTTACAGTGGGAGTGTTGAGGCACTGGCACAGGTTGCCCAGTGTTGTCATGTTTGCACTGACCCTGGAGACTTTCAAGGGCAGGCTGGATCAGGCCCTGGGCAACCTGATGTAGCTGTGGTGTCCCTGCTCATTGCAGGGTTGTTGGAATAGATGGCCCTCAGAGGTCCCTTCCAACGCTAAGGACTCTATGATAACATGCAGTAAATGGTATAAAAGGCCTTCAGGTGCACAGAGCTTAACAGCACTTGAAGCAATTTGTGGGATTAAAGTACAGCTGCTTTTCAGAGGAAAAGCTGAATTAGATAAGAGAATTCGCTTCTTCACTGGGATACCTCTGTCTAAACTGCAGTAATTTAATGAGCTAAAACAATGAAGGTGTGCTGCTTTGCCAGCTGCTCCATCTAACAAATACTGTGCATTTTGAGCAGGTTAGCAATGGTCCGTAGTGGAAAAAATGGTGGACTCCACCTGAAACAGATTGCATACTACAAAAGAACGGGGGAGTACCATCCCACAACGCTGTCAAGTGAAAGAAGTGGAATCAGAAGAGCAGCCAAAAAATTTGTTTTCAAAGGTAAACGCCTTATTTCAAAACTAGTCTGAGAATTTGATTTTTAGGTGAAGTTTTACTGATACAAACATAGAGCGTGGTGTCCTGCCATGCAGCGTACCATGATTTTAATATACATTCTCCATGCACAAACAGCCTGTCTATCCCTTGTTAATATGTAACAGAATGTTTACAGAAACTCTAGTCTTCTCTAGTCTTTGCTCAAACGTTTTATGTATCTGTCTGAAAGCCAAACATCATTTTAGATACTGGGGAACTTTCTTTTGCAACCCAAGTTCATAGGACAGTAGGAGAAGTCTCACCCTGTGACTGTTGACAAGGAAGGTTTGGGTTGGTTGAAACACTTTGTGGCTGGGCAACAGGACTTTGCTCTGTCGTCTTACAGCTTTCTGACCCACCCTAGCTTTGTTGTGTCCTTGGGAAGACAACTAGAAGTAGTAAGACTTTGCAGTCTGCTGTGTGCTCTCAGTCACTTCAGACCCACACAGCTTTTGTAGAGAGAAGACAGGAAGGAGTTAAAGCCACAGAGCACAATGTGTGGTTGCTTGGCAGGCGCACAGTACCCCTCATGATACAGCATACGTCCTCACTGCGTTAATGTTGAAGTTCTGTAGGAACAATGTGCATTCTGACCTGTCCTTTTAACACCTCGTGCCCAGACAGATAAATGTTGGTGAACAATTGGTTCGTAGGAGAAAATAACAAAAGTCTTTTCAAATCAAAGAAACCAACAAAAAGCAAGCAAACAAACAAAAAAACCCACGCACTACAAATTTACTTTCACACATAGGTAAAATGAAGTTGATTTAATAAACTCTGTACTGAGTCATGCCCAGTAGTTTAGCAAACTGACCACCTCCAGGAAGGCAAAATTCTTGCTTGTGACTTGCTGGTATTTTTCTCTTTTCAGAAAACAAATTGTTCTACGTTGGAAAAGACAGAAAACAAATGCGTCTAGTAATTGTTTCAGATGAAGAAAAGAAAAAGGTGCTTCAGAAATGCCACGAAAATGCTGTAGGCGCTCATCATGGCATATCAAGGACGCTGACTTTAGTGGAATCTAATTACTATTGGACCTCTGTAACAAATGATGTCAAACAGTGGGTATGGTCTCATAGCTTCAGGATGCTTTTTTAAACTGTAGTCTTTGTTGCAAACATTTTGTAACTATATGACTTTGTAACAGCATTCATGGTTGCTTTATGACAGGGAAACAGAAGCTTACCATCAAACTTTTAAGTAGCCTTGATGTCAAAGCATAGGGCTATGTTTTTACTTCTTATCTTGACTGTGTAGCTTGCATGTAGCCATATGTTAGCTACTACTAGGGAGCCATTGTTTCTTTCAGTGTACAGGGCGCATGTGGTCTTTGAGAGGTCCTTCTCTGGCAAGCCCTCTTACCTAGCTACCTTAGGCTGCAGTGTACCATCCCCAGGAGTACAGCTGGTCAAAGTGACTGCTGGCAAATGAGAGCAGGCCTCTGCCTTGAAACTAAGTGTGCTGGGGAAGCACTTNAGGAGTTAGAGCCACAGGGCACTATGTGTGGTTGCTTGCCAGGCGCACAGTACCCCTCATGATACAGCATACGTCCTCACTGCGTTAATGTTGAAGTTCTGTAGGAACAATGTGCATTCTGACCTGTCCTTTTAACACCTCGTGCCCAGACAGATAAATGTTGGTGAACAATTGGTTCGTAGGAGAAAATAACAAAAGTCTTTTCAAATCAAAGAAACCAACAAAAAGCAAGCAAACAAACAAAAAAACCCACGCACTACAAATTTACTTTCACACATAGGTAAAATGAAGTTGATTTAATAAACTCTGTACTGAGTCATGCCCAGTAGTTTAGCAAACTGACCACCTCCAGGAAGGCAAAATTCTTGCTTGTGACTTGCTGGTATTTTTCTCTTTTCAGAAAACAAATTGTTCTACGTTGGAAAAGACAGAAAACAAATGCGTCTAGTAATTGTTTCAGATGAAGAAAAGAAAAAGGTGCTTCAGAAATGCCACGAAAATGCTGTAGGCGCTCATCATGGCATATCAAGGACGCTGACTTTAGTGGAATCTAATTACTATTGGACCTCTGTAACAAATGATGTCAAACAGTGGGTATGGTCTCATAGCTTCAGGATGCTTTTTTAAACTGTAGTCTTTGTTGCAAACATTTTGTAACTATATGACTTTGTAACAGCATTCATGGTTGCTTTATGACAGGGAAACAGAAGCTTACCATCAAACTTTTAAGTAGCCTTGATGTCAAAGCATAGGGCTATGTTTTTACTTCTTATCTTGACTGTGTAGCTTGCATGTAGCCATATGTTAGCTACTACTAGGGAGCCATTGTTTCTTTCAGTGTACAGGGCGCATGTGGTCTTTGAGAGGTCCTTCTCTGGCAAGCCCTCTTACCTAGCTACCTTAGGCTGCAGTGTACCATCCCCAGGAGTACAGCTGGTCAAAGTGACTGCTGGCAAATGAGAGCAGGCCTCTGCCTTGAAACTAAGTGTGCTGGGGAAGCACTTAAACAAATCACTTTGGTTCATTCTTTCTCCTCCTGCACCCAAAGATACATCGAGATAATCCCTGTGTAGAATCTGATCCTTGAGCAAATTGTATGTAAATGTTCCTTGTGGCCAAGCTATCAGCTTGCTGCATCACCCAAGTATTTAGTGCAACTGTAACATGAACCAAAAACGAGTCTTTGCTTTCTCTTCAGACCTGGAAAAGGAGTTCTGTCCTGAAGATAAAGCTGAGCTGTATGTGGCAGATTTTGCTTACTGACAGCGTATTCAACAGAAGCAAAAGGGAGATGGTTTAATTTTATTTTTCTTTCAAGCTTTGGTGCTTCATGCTTCCTTTACTGGTGGTAATGAATTTTGAATTTGACACTATGCACCTGAAATAGCGCAGTGCTTTTGGGATGAGAGGAGTTCAACCCTGAAATGCTGCACACACTCTTCCCATGGCCTTCACTGTGGTTTGGTTTTGTTTTATATATTTTTTAATCCTAGGTCTGGAAAAGCTAAGGATAACAAATCATAACAAAGATAGTACAAATTTATTTGGTGTAACCTGATCTGACCTAACTTACAGAGGAATAGAGATTTATGATATTTCATTGTTGTAAACCTTAACCATCACTTTTTATTGACAGTGTCTTCCCTTGTTTCCTCCCTAGGTGCATGCGTGTCAGCACTGCCAAGTGGCAAAGAGTACAACCACCACCACACTCAAACCATACCCTATCAAAGCAGAAGACCCCTGGACAGCAGTCACTGTAGCCTTAATGGGACCTTTTAGAGCTACCAAAAGAAACCACAAATATGTCATAATCATGATAGATTTGTTCACAAAATGGACTGTTATTTTGCCTCTGCATGATACTTCGGCAGCTGAAATTGCTAAGGCGATCATCAGTGTGTTTTTCTTATATGGACCACCTCAGAAAATGCCTATTGACCAAGGGAAGGAACTTGTTCATCAAGTAAGTCTTTACATAGATTTTTTTTTTTTTCCACCCAAGAAAAGTACGTTTTTCTTCATAGGAAATTTGCATTTTAGACAGTTATTGGGGAGGGGAGGGGGAAGCAAATCTTGAAATTTTATTCACTTTAATAAACGTATATATACAGAAAATGACAAATTATTTGCAATAGTAGCATTATACAACTTTTTTTCCAGAGATGTTTTCTTTGGGTAAAGAACAAAGCAAAACTAATTCTTAATAATTGTACTGCACATTTTGTCATTTAGTTGGACTGGCACAAGATTTTACACACCAACATTCTGCTGTACTTAATCTATCCAATATTTCATATTGACTAGTAAGCAGAGCAGATAGACCAATATCAAAATACCCCTTGGTCTAGTGATCATGAGGAATTTTGTCTGATCCTCTCAGAAATCATGAAATCTTGAGGCTTTGATATGAAGAGAATAATAAATTGAGTTAGTGGCAGAAGTTCATTTAGAAATTGTTGATGACTGTATCCTAAGCCATACTGATTCCTTTGGCTCTCAATCCTAGGGCTGGTCTGTTATGAAGATGTAGGTTGCTCCAAAGGTAATGCCTCATACTTATTTCCATGGACATGATGACAGTATGATGAACTGAAAGTCTCTTTGATAAAGCACTTCTTTTGGTAGAGCAACTTCTCAACTACAAAACACTCTTTTTCATCATAGCAGCATTAACTATGCATTTTTTGCCAGCTATGTACAAGAGGCTGCATACTGTGCTCATCAAAATTTGCACCAATGGAGGTGACCCACTGCTGAAACACGCCATCTCACTGTGCTTGTATCCCCTATTTGGTCACTGTAAATGTTCAGCAAGTGCTGATGAGTGTTGGTGGGTGCCTTTTTTTTTTTTTACATGATGGAATTCAATGACATGCCTTTGCTTCATATGCACGCACTTCCATGTCAGACACTGTTTTGTGAGACTGCCCCTCTGTTGGCACCTGTCACGTGACAGCAACATGTAATGGAATATTGGTGGGGAGGTCCAACATCTACTGCTGTACCACCAGCAGCCATTGTAAACCAATGTAATAAAATAGGAGGCATTACTTTCGGAGCAACCTCTAGAGAAAGCTTTTGCTCAGTTGCCAGCTCACCAACAGAACAGGCAGGAAACTGAGTGTGTTCATGTAAACTGCATGATGCAGATGGAAGATTTCAGTAACTGTCTTACTTTTCTCTCTAAGATAAACAAAGAACTATTTACACTGTTTGGAACAAAACAAGTAGTGTTATCTTATCCTCAAACTGATGAAGTTAATGAAAGAACATGCAAGACTGTCAAAGTTTTCCTTAAAAAATACTGCATGGATCACCCAAATGATTGGGATGAGCATCTGTCTGCTATTGCCTATGCTTTCAATGTGACTAATTTGGTAAGTAAAGATTCTTCCTCTTTTCGATGAACTCCTACAAAATATATGCAAAACTGCATGCTAAATTGGACTGCTTTTTGCTCCCCCCAAATAAATAGGAGCCAGATCAAAACACCCCATATTTCCAAATGTTTAATCGTAACCCATGTGTTGTTGAACCAATGAACATATGTGTGGAAGGAGAAGAGAATATGTTTGCAAAAATATTTGAAGCAACTAGAGGAGCCAGTCAGGCACTTGAAGAGGAGAAAAGCTCAGATGGCCAGGTAAGTGTTATAGTTTCAAACTTTACTAGGAAGGAGGCTGAGGAGACAAAAGACTTAAGATAGGGAGATTTAAGGTTGAAGTATAACCAACCTTCAGAGCAATGCATTTTTTTCTTCTGCTTGCAATCCCTAGGTTTCAGTTTATGTGTGCTTATGTGTATGTGGAGGGAGTAAACAAGAAAGGAGATTTTTCAGGAGATTTATGCTTGACTTTTAGGGCTGCGTACACATGGAAACTTGAAAAATGTTTGCTTATGGACTGTGGATTTAGGACATGGAGATAAAATGTTTCTTCAGAAATTTTCAGCTCTACACATTGTGACATTATGATGTCCAAAGACATTTAATGTTAAGCTTCTGCATTGTTAACCAATGTTATGAAAATACTTGATTATTTCTGGATAAAACAAATGTAAATGTCTATTGCAGGTGGAGAAAACCACTTCAGGTGAACAGAAACCCAGAAATAAAATCACTGTGAAAAGAAAGCCAAAGCAATTAAATAGCCTTCGACTTAAAGTTGGTCATGAAGTCCTCAGACAAAGAAAAAATTGGTGGAAAGATGGTCGCTTCCAGTCAGAATGGGTTGGTCCTTGTATTATAGATTATATCACAGAAAATGGCTGTGCAATATTAAGAGATGCCACAGGATCCAGACTGAAAAGGCCCATCAAGATGTCTCACCTCAAGCCATACATAAGAGGGTCCAATGGGAAAGGTGTGCATTTCATTTATGTATGTATATGTATTTTTAACATTTCCTGCTATATGTGGGTGTTGGGTGAGGTTATCACATTGAAAAAACTATCGTTCAGTTACCTGGGTGAATGAAACCAGTACTAGGTAGTGGAGTGATCATCGCAGTTGTTATTGGTGTGGTCAGTGTTAATGGCTTCAATCCTCTGCAGAGCGTGGAACTGAGTTAATGAGTCATGTTTAATGCCTTTAAAAAAAAAATCCATTGAAATTGCTTCTAATACGTCCTTTGTCCCTGTTCACTCTGGCTGGCAGAAGTATTCTAGAAGTATAATTAGGCTGAACTGTTTTCATAGAGCATCTTCTGACTGTGTTCTTGTTTTGATACAGGCAGGATCCAGGTTAATTTTCTTTGTGCAATGGAAATGTTTGTCTGCTTCTTTGTGCTTACTCTGATTAGTGCAGATGGTACAAGTTTAGACAAAAAAGCTCATCCTCTGAAACCTTGAAATACCAAAAGTACATCAAAAACCTCACTTGTGGAGAGTTTGTTTTAAACTGCAGTCCTGAAGAAGTAAATTCCCAAACACTTAGGTCATCAGCTGCCACTGTTTCTCTTGCCCATTCTTGGTACCCTTTTACAGTGGTGCTGTACTCATAAATGGCTGCTGTTGTTTGATTTTCTGCTGATGCTGACTGTGGGTCTCTTCAGACATTCCAGTGTTTGGAAGGCTTCTGTCACAGAACTGCTGTTCAGGCTCCTTGAAAAAGCAAAGGGATTTACACCTCTTCAGCACATGTGGTTGAGCTCCAATCCCTTGAAATGCATAAATTATTTTAATTTACAAAATTTATTTAAAATTTACAAAGCTAAAAGTCATTTTGGGGTTTCACATGAGGAGCTGGTATCGAGGCCATTTGCCAACCTCTGCTGCAGTTTGTGTATCCAGAACTGCAGCGTCACTTAGCTTCTTTCATGTTCTGCTGTTTGTAGGACTGTGACATTGTGGCTTTCAGCTCTCGGCTGAACTGCTGAGCTGAGGGGTGAAGTCACACGCCTGTCCTGCAGGCAGGTCCTTTGCAGCTGCTGCAGTGGCTTGGGTAAATTGTATCTCAGTGTGGAAAATGAAGTGCAGTCATCTTTGTGGAATTAGTCTGACAGGTTTACTGACAAACGTTGCAGAAACTGGAAGTGAACAGAGTTCTTCCCTTTCCCAGGAAGTGACTGAAGATTTGTTGTCTGACATGGAGGGGAAAAAAAAATAAGTGGATGATGAATATGTATAAATTCTGAAATTATTTTTTTATATTTGTACATATTTACACTATGGAGAGAAGTAAACTAGATCTGTCCTAAGCAATAGACAACCTTTATTAAATGGCCTAACAAAAGTCAGGAAGGGAAGCTTTGCTTCTTAGAATCAGGGTAGTGAAACCTGGCAGTGAATTACAGCTTTTCCTTAAAGACACATATATCTTTTTCAACAAAGGACAGTTCTTTATGAGCAATTAACTTATTCCTCTGCTCTGGTGTGACAATCTGATAGCTACCCCTTTGCATAACCTTGAGTGGGGACAAAGCATTTGCAGCTGCCTTTGAAATGAATGTGGGAAAAGTGCATCTTAGGTGAGGTATTTGTGACCTGTTAGTATTGCTAAAGATTTTGCTTACACTTCAGATTTTTAGAGCAGGTTTTCTTCTGTGTATTGCACTAGAAGTGTGGGTTTGAACTTTTTAAGCAGGAAAGAAAGGCTGAAAATAGAGTGCTTATTTTTCACATGATTCTAAAGCTGTATGCAGTGAAGAAAGGGCAAGTAGAAGCAAGGCATTTTTCTAACCTTTATTAACACTCTTGGTCTAAAGATAAATACTGAGTCAGTGCATTGGTATATAGTTTTGGCAGAGGCATTACAAATTAAAAGTCTATAGGAACCTGGGTTGCTTGCTATCAGGTATTTGAATGGCCTGGCAGAGGTTGCAGAGCACTCTGTGTACATGCATCTGTGTGTCTGAAGCAACGTTTTTTCATGCGTGAATGTGGTTTAGTTTGAATACTAAGCTCAAGAGAATCCATGTAGTTCCAATGCTCAAGTGATTCAACAGTGTACGTAGACAGATTGAGGACACATCTGTTGAGAATTATAACTTGTGAGTGAATTTATAGACCCTAGAAAACTTCTTTTCCCAATAGGATCCTCATATGAGCAAGAAGATAGGCCCTAATGCCATCTTCCTGGACAAAAGTATAAATCTCTTGCTGACATGCATTTGATTTGTCTGGTCAGACTTATCATTTCATTTTGACTCCCTTGATAAAATCAAGCACACTGTTATAGTAAAGTTCAATAGTAATATGGAGTAGTAATCAATACTGTTCTAAAATTCTATGAAGCTGTCTTATTTCTATTTTATTTCCGTTAAAAAAAAAAAGGCTGTTGTGCTGCATTACCATTTCTCAGCAAGAATTTGGACGTCACATTTTTGAGTATGTTGGTGCACAAAGTAGAACATGTACATCTGTTAGTTTGAGTTACTAGCACAGTAGCTGGCTATGGCAGTCCTCTAGCTAGTTTATGACATAGCAATTAAAAGAATAACACTTCTTAACATGAAACACTACATGCATTATTTCATGGATGCATGAGATCCAGCAAGACATTTCTTGTCTAGTGAAATTAGGAAATTCACATTATCAGGCTGCTATCACTCCAGTAATCCAGGTGGCACCTCACTGTCATCTTCAGTATGGCTTTCATTAAACTAGAAGGATCTGTATTAATGGGTGCTTTCTATTTTGCAGACAACCACTACTTCTTACAAGGTGCAATAGTTGTTGACCATGACTACACTGGCTTATCTGAGAGATCGTTTAACTCAGGCCAGCAGGACCCTGATGCTGAAGAGGAAATAAATGCTTATGTGAGAGATGTCACGTCTGCTGTGCAAATGCCAACTTCAGCCTGCAAAGAATCAGTAGATGGCAGACATCAGTCTGAGCTGTCAGAAGATCATTGCATTGAACCAAACAATGCAAAGCCACAACAATGGCCTTCACCTTGCTGGATGCTTCAGGCCAAGATAGAAGATACTTAAGCAGTCCCGTGGCATTTCATTGTCAAACAGTTTGGAGCACACGTGGCAGACTGGTGAAGTTTGAATAGCTCCAAGTTTCTCAGCCAAACCTGCTTTGCTGTATGAATTTAAGAATACTGCAGGTGTCCAGTTATTAGTTTACATGGGCATTAAAAAGCAATTGCTCTATTAACAAATGTAGGTGCAGCCTAGTAAAAGCACGTGTTCTACTGTGTGCACTTAAGAGCAGTGTAGGTGTCCAGTGTTAATTTTAGTGGGCATTGAGAAGTGAGCATTCAGTTATGAGTTCTGTCACTACCTGGTAAAAGCAGGTGTTCTCATCATGCCTTTTGAAGCTCAGTTTCAGTTAGTAAAATGATGATAAGGCCCAACTTTACTGTTACCCTCTCAGGACACAACACATGTCGCTGTGAAGAGCTTTCCATTAGTTCCCATATAACTAATTCCTAACACAGCGGTGGTGTGGGATGAACGTCATCTAAACAACGTAAATTCTTTCTTCCCTGTAGGAAGACAAAGGAGCTGATGTCTTCCTTTTCCTGTTTTAAAACTGTTCTCTGCTTTTCGTGAGGAGCTGCAAGCTCTGATTTTTACTGCTTTAAATTTATACGCTAGCCCACAGCTCTAAGGTGTCACAAAACAATAAACCTGCCAAAAGTGCAGGTAATGTTTTGCATATGGAATAGAGAGGTCTTCAGCTGCTCTTACTCATCAAAACTCTGCTAGGAGAGCAGTTTTAGTTCCTCACACTTGCCAAAATCTTAAAAGCAGTCAGCATTCATTTGTTCTTTCTTCACAAACATCTGGTTTCCCTGAGTGATACATCTTCCCAGAGCTAACACAGTCTGGGAGATTTCTGCTGACAGGGCCTGAGGAAAGGAGAACACTAGTGTTATTTATTCTCTGAATTGCTTGAATAAGTTGTTGCAGCCCTGGACTTTCCTGCCAAGAAGACTGTATTTCATGGTAAGATTAAAATGTGGCTGCTGCTTAAGTCAGCTTGAGCAGAAACTCTCTCATGTGGAAAACTGATGAGTGCAAGCTGCTTCTTTTATAGGGGAGAGACAGGAAGAGGAAGAATGCTCGCAGGGAGCTGAGTTTAGAAATGCAGCAGCATCCATTTGTTACTGCAAAAGACTTACTTTTCCTGCTCTCTGAACACCTGCATTTCTTACCACTTCAGCTGCTGGATGTCATGTGGCATTTAATGCAGGGGGCTTTTAGATGAGAGGGCTAGTTCTAATGGTATCCAACCAAAATCTGGAAGAGGAAAGTATTATTTATTAAAGGCTTTTACTAAAATTAGGTAAAAAGACTTTGTCCTCAAGTCTGATTAGGTACCTAGCTCATGTGGGAACTCCTATCTGTTACATGGCATGCCTGTGGTATCATGGTTCAAAGCTATGTGAAAGAACAGCTGAGCACAATTATAGTGTTCCAGGAGCTCATCTGAAAATCCATCCAAAAATACTTTCTTTTCCCTGTGTATGTTCTCCCAGATGAGGCTGTTTCAGACAGGTGCTGGGCTTGCAGGGTATGTCAGCTATGCTTACTTTCTGTGGGGCTCTTTTCTGTGGTGGGTGCATGGGGGAGCTCTGGGGTAACACATGCTGTGTACTTGTTTCTCTCCAGTGTAGCTACAACAAAATGCTAAGCTGACAATGGAATAGGAAAACCAGCAACCATGTAATGGTCTGTGTAATGCTGATCATTTGAGTCTCCTGGTAATGGTGACCTACTGCATTAGCAAGCAAGCATTAGTGCCTCTTGGGCGCACCGAAATGAGGCCTCCTGTGCACATAGGAGGTTTTTTGAAGAAAGGAGGAGGATTTCAAGGTAATGATTCGAAAAACAATCACTGGAAACTGTGGAAAAGATACCACAAAGAACCCTGAGACGTGGCAAACAGCATGAGTCACAATGGGAAACTGGAGGAAGCCTCCACCCTCACCCTAGGTAAGTGCTGCACAGTGCACGCTTGTCAGTGTGGTGATCACAAACCCCTATTTCTGATTTGTGCTGTAACCAACCTCAGTAAATGCACAAGTGCCCATCTGTGACCAGGCATGCAGGTCTGCTTTATGGTGGGGCAGTAGCAGAAGACTATTATTCCCAGTCCCAATTCTTAGAGATTCTATTTTTTTTCCCTAGAGTTTGTGCCCCCTCATGGGAGGGGAGGAATAAATAGGAGAGCTCAGTGTGAAAGAACAACCAGTTTGCCCATACCTTCCAGCACATTTTTCCTTTGGGTTTGCTAGCAATTAGTTAGATGAAGAACATGCCAAGGAAAAAAAGAAAAAAAAATATTTGCCTTTGTATGAACACTCAAAGTGTTTCAGTATTGAACGATAAACCATATTTCATATTTGAATGTTCCCTGAACTTTTGTGTAGCATTTGCTCATTCTGTGCTAATGTGCTCCTGTGTTCCAGCTCTAGACAATACTTGACATTTTAAAGATTTTTTTCCCTCCTTCTCCCAAGAACGAAATGTTCCCATTTGAAGGACAGCAGTGAGTCATGATTTGCTTTTTCACAGCAAGTCACTGACAAATCCTGTAGAAACCCTGTTTTTGAGAAATAGATAGCTTTACTCACTGTGGTGCAATGTCCATATCAATGACCTTTTGCAGCAGGCATCTTTTAATTATCTTAATAATCGTTACTTTAATGACTTAATATCAAAATATGTTTGCGCAGTTGGCTCTTTGGTATTTTCAAAACAGGAAAGAATAGAATATTTTTTCTTATGGCAGTGAATTAGATGCGTTCAGCTAACTCACTGGACTAGTTAGAACTAAAACACACAAGCATTGGCCTCTCAGCAGGCAGTAGAAACAGTGCAGAAGATGCTGCTTGCATATGAATCCAACAGAAGTCACTAAGACCAGGCAGTCAATTAGAAGTCTGAAGAAATAAATAGCAATTAGCAGTGTGTTCAGGAGATGATTAGTATTACTCCCTTTTACACATGCTAGATAACCTATGGTGCCTACTGTGCGAATCTTGGTAATCAAGCTGTGTAGACATTTATGATGATAGAATGGTTTCGGTTGGACGGGAACTAATAAGATCATGTAGTTCCAGCCCCCCTGCTATAGGCAGCAACACCTCCCTCTAGCCCAGGTTGCTCACAGCCCCACACAGCCTGGCCCTGACTGCTTCCAGGGAGGGGGCATCCACAGCCTCACTGGGAAACCTGTTCCAGCGTCTCACCACCCTCACAGCAAAGAATTTCTTCCTAATCTCTAGTCTAAACCTACCCTCTTCCAGTTTAAAGCTATCTCCCCTTGTCCTGTTGCTACCTGCCCTTCTAAAAAGTCCCACCCCAGCTTTCCTGTAGTCCCCCTTCAGGTACTGGAAGGCTGCTATAAGGTCCCCATAAGAACCTTCTCTTCTCCATGCTGAAAGCCTCAGCTCTCTCGGCCTGTAATGATGAAGAAGAGTGCACAATAAGTTCTAATTTGGCATGGAATCCTCTTAAGAAAAAGAAGTAACAGCAAACCAGACATTAACTTTATTTTAAAACTTACAGTTTGGGAACTGCCTGAGAGCTGCATTGCCCAGTCAGTTCCCCCTCCCTCTAATTTTCCGTAGCCTGAAACCACACTTGCAAGTGTAAGTGCACAAGTCCATGCTCCAGTTGTGGGCACTGCCTGATGGTTTGTCCTGGAGCAAGTAAGTGTTACTGCAACCTCCAAAAAATGGGCCTGGGAGTCCTTACTCCTGCAGGGCACCTGGTGACAGCCCTGATGGAAGGGACCATGCTGCCTGGGTAGCAGGAATAGGTGGGCTGTGGGCAGGCAGGCTGTAGCAAGGATGGCATTCCCTGCATTGCCCCTCTGTGGGATGTCAGCATGATGGCCCTGAAGTCACACAGATAAAGCTTTCCATAATTTACCAGCTGTTGCTCAGGTGGACCTTTTCTGGGTGCTCAGTAGGAACCACTGAGCTTTGATCTGCAGAAGGGGAGTACTCAGAGCTGCAGCTGATGGCAAGAAGCAGAGCCTCGCATGTATAAAATGATATCCAAGTGAGTTGAAAGGGAATAGATCAGATTACATAGATTCTGTGCTTCAAAGTAGTTGAAATTTTTTTTGTCAGTTTATGCCTTAAATTTCTCTACACCTCACTGTTGCCTCCTGTGCAAAGTGTGTATCACCATGGCAGTTCCCAGGCATGCTGAAAGAAGTACTCATCACTCTTCACAAAGCTGGCAGGTGCAGCAATGGCAAAACAGAAAAAAAGGCCACGGGAAAATGAGGTCTGTATTCTGTGCAGAGTTTCAGTGGTATGTGGTGAATAATACATGGGGTTCCCCATCCGAGGAATAAAATTGGCACTGTTTGTCCAGTCAGAGGTGTCATCCATCACTTCTGCAGATTAAAGACTCAGAAAAAGGAGGGCAGGAACTATTCCTGTAGAAACAGGAGAAGCTTCAGCAAACATAGCTTTATTTCTGTCTGCTGTCTGTCTGTGTGTTGGGTACCCACTCAGATGCCAGCCCCAACACTCACTGCTGGCATAGCCGTGGGCTCCATCCAGCTCTGCACCCAGCACCAACAGCCTCTAGGACATCAGTAAGGGATGGCAGCTTGTGAAGCTGCTATCCAGTGCTTTGTTTTTCCAGGAAGGCCTTTCCTTCTCAAACTACATTCTCCGCAAGATCTGCACTTGAACAGCACTCATAGGCTCATAGATGCATACTGTTTTTAACAGGCCAACTGAATTCTGCTTTGACACACTTACTTCAAATATACCCGTGGCCGTAGCATCGATTTTGCATTCTGTAGAGTCCACACGTGTCTGGTCTTGCCATCAGGCTGGATCAGTGCAGGCAGACAGGGGAAATCCTGCAGAACTGACGGTGGGAGGTGGCCCTGGGAGTTGGCAGCAGGTGGGATGCTGCCTGGAGCACTCCTTCCTGAGGGCACGTGGATGTGGAGAACATCAGAACAGAGTCTGGAACCAGATGATAATTGTTGAAGTATAGATGTATTTCTGAAGCAGCACGACCCAAATCAACTGAATGCTGCGTGACTGACCACTCACAAAGTATATGGTATAAAAAAACATCTGCTTGTGCATTAGGTATCTTGTGCCTTGACTACCATGGTGCCAAAAGTTCCATACAGTAGTTTACATCAAAATGGGCATCCCCCAAACCACTGTGGCTGTGAGAAAGGTCTCTCAGAGCAGTGCCTGTGCCTGAAATGCATCTCGAGACAAAAAAATGGCAATGTTGAGGGAGTCTCTCCGTTTTAATGCAATTCTCTCTTCAGCTGCACCCTAGGGACATGCTAAACACAGTGAAAAGCGTGGTGGTGGTGGGCTACAACGGGGGCAGGGTTCTGCTGTTAACACCAGTGTAAACAGAAACCACCTTCAGCCTGCTATGGCTGGGAACACGAGTTGCTGTACCCCACCCTGCTAAATTTCTCACAATCTCATGATTAATACATATATATATATTGCATTCATTACTTTAAAATGTAATCAGCAACTAATAACCACTTCCCAAGTTTGCTTAAAACTATCTGCTAGAAACTGTTTTTTTTATTTTATTATTTTTTCTATAGCATAGTTATGTGAGGATTAAGTGATACCTTCAGTGCAGGCTCCAAACAAATGTCTCTGCATTTAGTGGTGGTTTCTTTTTTATTATTTCATACAACAAAACCAACCAGGGGTTTCCTAGCAGAATGCCCTGCTTCACGGGGAAATAAATTAGCAATGGAAACGTTACCAGAAATGAGCTAAAGGAAGCAGCTCAGCATTTAGGAAAAATCTGATGCCACTTGCTCCTTGGCTCCCGTGCAGCTCTCCCAGGGCTCGCGTAATGAATCTGATCAGATGCTCCTCTTGTTCCTTCTTGCAATGAGGACTGCTGCGGAACGGATGGAAAAGGGAGCGAGGAGAAACAGAATAATCAGAACTGCCCATCAGGTTGTGCTAGATGCCCACCCTGAACGATCTGTGTTGTAATTTGAAACGTGAGCCTCCTCCTAGCTGTGACTGTGATTTATTAAATACCACGCTGTTTTATAGAACATCTCCTCTTTAAATGTTTAAGCTTCACTCTGCATACATACGTAAATCTTGAATCTTAAAACAAAAGCAACTCAAAAAATAAACCAAACCTTGTGACACAGCAAAGTATTTTCCAGCTTTCACACAAAATTTCAGTTTTTGTCCTCTGGTAGGAGACAATTTTTCTTCTTTTTACTGTATGAGGCAGTCTATGTAACTGTTACAAAAGCTGCATACAAAAACCTTAAAAGCATGCAAAAATTCCAGAGTACACTCAGACAGCTAATGCTCTGCGAACACTTTATTACACAAATTACATTCAATTCCTGAAAATAGTGTTCTAACAGTGATACCATCTAAAAATAAGACATCCCAGAAACACATCAAGTCAAGAAGAAAAAAACAATTAAATAGATACTTCTTTTTTTTCCTTCAATGCAATATAATGTTAGTGATTTTAAAAAAATAGAAGAAGATTTAGCAGCTTCATTTCCTTGTGGCACTGTTTTTTTCTCTCTGTACTGCAACAGGTTAAGGACATGAAAGAGGAAAGGCACAAAAAAGAAATTGGCAACTGAATATTTATAGGAAAAATACTTTCTCGAAGCAGGTAATACAATTTATTTACAAATACAGAAAAGATCCCCAATTTGTTATGAGAAAATACTACTGCTTTAAATCAGTGCTGCAATCAGAAGAAGACTGGATGCTTTATTAAGATGGTCACATAACATAAAAAAAAACAACGGCACTGATATGGAACTTCCATACACTCCTCCACTTAAAGAGACCCAAAACAAAACAAAAACTAAAGAAACCAGTGTACAGCCCCACACAGACTAGTACGGTTTACAATTAAATACACAAAATCTTAAACGTGCTTAAGGGAAAAGGAATCTGACATTCTGGGTTGAATCATATAATGGAGAACTCAAAAGCTGTTTTCAGGAGGATGAAAGTGCTTGTGGGGGTGGAGGTGCTGAGTATTCTTCTTCTGAGTCTGTGCCATCATCTTCATCTTTTTCTTGATCGCTTCCCTCGGTGCTGAGTCGGTCGAACCCTTTTCGGCTGTAGCCCTTGTGACTTGCAAAGAAGTTCCCAAGGTTGAGGCCTCCCCCACCTTTCCCTGCAGGAAGGAAATGATCATTAAAAAACTGCTTTAGTGTGCAGGGGGGAAATGGAAACCTGCTTGCACAGTCAATATTTCTTCTAAGTGTCCTTCTAGAGAGCGTTCTTAAAGAGCTGCACAAGAGCTAATTATACACAGGAACAGGAAGGAAACTCATCTTTCTCATCTTGGATGTTTCAAGTATGTTTTTTCAGCAAACATTATTTCATTAGAAGTCTTTGCAGATGCTATCTGCATCCCTACTAGATTGTTCACAGTCTCAAAGCATTTCATTCCACTCCTGATACATTATTCACAGACTCCCCAGTTCCACTTCCTTTTTAATGAGCAGATACTGCTGGATGAAGGGAGTCAGTTAGAAAAGACAACTTCCCAGAACTTTCTCTGAGAAAGTTCCACTAGAAGTTATCAAAAGACAAAAACATTCATCTGTTGAGTGCTTAAAAGATCTTAGATGTTACTTACCCCTAAGTCTGCCTAAAATTCGGCCTGAATTTGAGTCAAGTTTGTGCTCCCCATCAGCTGAAAGATAACACAGATTTCAGAAATCAGCTTCAAAATTATATCTCACGATTCAGTAATTATTTCTGTTTTCTAATACAGCACACTGAGATTAAGCACAATGACCAGGAGCATCAAGAAAGATGAATTTTCAATTTCTTGGTTAAGGTGAAGAGTGATAATTCCTAACAGGATAATCACACCACAAAAATTCAGCGTATGGCACTTCAGACATTGAGAAATTTCCCACCTAAGTTATTTCTGAGCATTTCATTCCTTCAAGTGTTCACTTCTGTTATGGCCAAGAGTTTACAGGGAAGGCAAGAACCCTGTGGTTTATAATGTGCACAGCCAACAGCTACACTGTGGCACAGGACAAAACATGACTTGACATTCACAGGCTGTACAGTTTGTCTTTGGAGATGGATGCTTTCCAGAAGACAGCAATCCTTACGTTCCTTTGGGATCAAATCCCTCCCCCCACAGACATTCTAAGTAGCACTGTAATGGCAAGGCAAAATCCCCAGAGCAATGAATGAAGGTGTATTTGAGGCAATGCTTGGTTATGAGAACACAGCCCTCTGTTCTCAACAATTTCAAGAAGATGTCAATTTCATTAACATCTTCTCACACTCATATCCCTCTGTGTTCAAAGATGTGCTGAAATGGAAAAATCAAAACCTGTTCTGCGCAGTTACTCACAGTTACCTCCGTAGACTGTTGTCTTCCTCCAACGAATAAATACTAAAATTGCCAGCAGGACAACAACAGGGATAACTAGAAGAGTTGTAATAAGAACAAAGGAAACTCCAGTGCTCGTTTGTTGGACCAAATGCTGTTTTTCTTGCTTCTTTAGAGGGTCTGTTGGTTCTGGGCTGTTTTTCAGTCTGGTTTCTACAACTGTTTCTGACACTTTAAAAAGAAGACAATTTCAGTAATTCATAAGCATCAAGCAACAGAACAAAGAATTCAAGAAAACAACTGCTAGAATGCCCGAAATGCTGAGTAACAAGGAGACAAAAGACAAACAGAGACATAGTAAGCTCTCACTAAAGAGGGATTCCATTCTCCAGCCCTGTCTGGCTCCCTGAGGTTTTCCTTCCAAATGCTTACTTCTAACCTCAGAGAATAACAATGTAAGGCGGAGATTATGAATGATACCACACTCCAGCAAGAATGCCTTCTCCTTTTCCCACAAAGAAGAGGTGCCAGACATGGTTTTGCCTTTAGTTAACTTATTAATTTATTTTATATATGCAAAAATCCTGAAAAACACTCTATTTTGCATACAAACGTATCTCCTTTTGAACTAACTTTCTCATAATTAAATACAGAAGTCTCATACAGGTTTTATTGTCACAGACAAAAAGGAAGCATTTAAAGTTATTTTCAATAAACTTGTGACAGAGGGTTACATTCTCAGAACTTGGACTCTGTAAAGAACTTCTGAAAACTTCATCCAGTCATTCCCAACTATTTCCTCTCCACCAATGCTGAGAAAAATCATTTCAATAAAATCCTCCACATAATGTTTCTAGTGTAAGAAAGACCATGTACTTCATGCTATTTTTTCATGACTAAAGCTGTCTAGCTACATAATTTTAATGTTTAACTGCTTGTCTAAAGTTATATCACAGAAATTGAATACATTGTGATTCTATTCTGTATTCAACTGAAAAATGAACTGCATGAACAGGAGAACTTCAGATTTCAACTAAGGTTATTAAAAAGATAATCCACTCTCTGCTCTAATGGTCATAGATTCCTCCTCCTACCAGTATCCTTGCCAACCTATCAGCAACGCTCCAGCTCTCCTAATAAGAGTGAGATCAAATGGCATGTGCAGAACCAGTGGAGGTCCAGCCCTCACAAAAGGCAGGTCCTGCTCAACCAACCCAATCCTCTATGCTGAAGTGACCCACCTGGCGGATCAGGGAAAGGCTGTTGACACAGTCATAGCCTAGACTATTGTCCTGTAGAAGCTAGCAGCCCATGGCATGGACAGATAACACTGGATGAAGAACTGGCTGAATGGCCAGCCCCAGAGGGCAGTGGTGAATGGTGTTAAATCCAGCTGCTGACTAACCACAAGTGGTGCTCCCCAGGAGTTACTACGGGGGCCTGACAAGGAGAGGTTCAGGTTGGATATGAGGAAAAATTTCACCTCCAGAAGTGTGAGTAGGTCCTGGAAGGGGTTGCCCACAGAGGTTAGTGGCGTCCCTGGAGATGTTTAAGAAACACTTAGATGTGGTACTATGGGACACAGTTTAGTGGGGAAATACTGGTGGTAGGTGGATCATTGGACTAGATGATTTTGGAGGTCTTTTCAAAACTTGGTGTCTCCATGATTCTACGATTCTGCAGTTTCCCTTTAGAGATTCTTACTTAAAAACTGTTTCTTACCCCACGTGAAATACTATTTTTAACATTCTCTGTAACATCAGAGTTGTCAGCTAGCATGGTATCTAGCTAAAAAAAAGCTGAAATACTAAAATACATCCACACTTCCTGGACTATTTATATTGTGGATGCTTCATTATCAGCACTTCTCCTTTTGAATGCTTCAAGGGTTGTGATGCAGAGATCTTACAAGACGAAACAGAAGGATAACTATTTTGACAAAAAGAATTTCACTGCTTTGTAATGGCCATCTACTTTTTTCTGCTACATGTTCCATTTGGCAGTTGGGAACTTTTAGTACATTTCTCTGTCTGCATATAAATGTGTAAATTAAAGCCCAAAAGTGCTGAATCCAACCAAAGGAAATCGAATAAGACCAGCTGAACAATTTACAAAGCTCTCTTAGTTGCCAGACATTTCTTTTGCTGAAAGAAAAATAAACTTTTCCTCTTGAACATAAAAGTCTGTAAGACAGAATATTAACAGTTACAGCTACTTTTCATCTTCATGAGCTACCCCTTTCAACTTTATCTACATACATTTCCCAATCCCCTCATAACAAATTTCTACATTTTCCTTTTTTAGGCGCCATTCTCATGCAGATAAAATGAGGAAAAAAAAAAAAAAGCAGCAATTCTAGAAAGAAATAGATAAGAATACCACAATTTTATTTTTTTTTTTATATATGGAGTAACCAAGGAGACTGCACACTGACAGACTGTGCAGAAAGATGTCCCAAAAAACCCTTCTTTGTTGGCTGAGGATGGTAGAATAAGGAGCAGGCTGATGGGGAGCAACCATCACTATTGTATTTCCAAGTTATTCATTGTTAAATTTTGTTAAATTTAACAATGTTAAATTTTCATCTTTACACTTGTGAAGCACAAGTCGTTACTGAAAACAAAGTTTTGACTGGTTGTGAGATAGTGTTGACTAAGTAACATAGTTATAAACTGCTTTCTCTTACTTACTATGCCAAATCATTTTTATCAATGAATATATATATGAAATGCTGGTGGAAAAACAATCAAACTAGTTTGTGCTTTTTTACTCTAGTTTGGTAGAAACAGGCATAGTCTATATGAAAATTCTGGCTCCTTCATTTCCATTCAGAATCAGACTAACCTTTTATTTCCTGCACCTCAATACCAGCCTTTTTAACTGAACGATGTTCCATTTCTGTAAAACAAAATCATTCTTCAGGACAACTGACATTTCAGAAGGACACTCAGTGACATTTTCCTGCTAGCCTTCCCAAACATACAGTACAATCCTACAGTAAACAATCCCATTAGCATCTGAACTTTACGAAGCAGAGTAAATATAAACTATTCAGTAGCTCACAAGGCCTTAAAAAAGAAGAGACCTTGATTCATAAAAAGTATTTGCAATAATTCTTAAGGTGGGTATGTGCAAGGCTTCCAGGTAGTCCTACAAAATCTAACACTTCCAATTACAACACAAACTATGATAGATTAAAGACTGGTTGAAGCAGGTCTCCTTTGCTACTGCAGAGCTAGACTGCAGCTTCAGTCAAAAAGAAAGGGACTTTTCTCCCTGCACGTGTTAAGTGATGAAAAAATTACTTCATTCTTAGCCTCAAACTTCTTTGAATAAAAGCCTAGAAGTGTTCTTGTTCTGGATACTAGACGCAGAAAAAAAGGCATATCCATTCAGACTTAAAATTTATCTGATCCCATTTCCTTTTACTAAGAACAGCTGATACCAGGTGCTCCATAGGAAAATCCATGAATTATAAACAGACAAACTGGTTTAGTCAGAATTTCACTTATAACAGTGGACTGCTGCTGGTTGTCTAACACCCTGAAGCCCGAGACTTTATCATCCTCATATATTTTTTTGTTTTATCCAGGATGATGTAATGGTAGATTATATTTTTATTCTCTTAAAGTTTATTCATTATCCTTATCTATCTTTATTCAATTTATTCTCTCCTCTGAATCCTCCTAAACTGATGTCTGACTAATAAGGCTTCTATCCCCGACACCAGGCTATCAGGTTTGTGGGTTACTAGATTAAAACTGGGAAATATTTCTACTTGATTTAAAGCTGACTTGTGATTTCATTTCAGCCCTAGAAAGTTCTCAAAGGAAGCAGTGGACTTGTAGCATACGACACACAAAAAGAAACAAAATGCTAAAAAGTTATAGATTTGTTTAAGCATGCATTGATGTGATGAGGGGCAGATCTACCAGAGGCAAATGCATTTCGGTATCTCCTCATATACCCAGGACACCCCTTTGACAGAGCATGCAGTAATACTGATGAATGTTCTTTAAACAGAACTTAATGCTCTGCTAGTAGAGCACTTTGTGTACGATTAAACCAGTATCAGATAAGTGGCATGTATCTGAAAACAAAAAATGACAGGATGTGACATTAAGAACAAAAAGAACATACTTTCTGCAGATGAAAACTTCCACACTGTTCTGGCATGAACATCTCCAACAAATACCGTTTTATCTTCTGAAGCAACAATATCATGTGGCATCTCAAAGCTCTGTGAAGATAAGCAGCAAGAGATTACTCTTCAGTGCCTACACAGTCATGAGGCCTTTTTCAGTCCAAAGCTTGAGAACAGTCATATTTAATCCTAAGAGTGGAAAACATGGCAGGTCTAATGTGAGTGAAAGGAGGGGAATTACATCTCTATTGTTTCCTTGCCTTCTTCAGGGATCACATCATGGTGATTATCAGATATATTAATGCTTAACAATTTACATGTATATTCCAGCATTCAATTCTATCCTGTGAAATATGAGATGTAGACTGCATGTGCAGCTACAAAGGATGGTGGTATAAAAACACTTGACTGAGATGTAGTTTACTAAAGGTGGACTTTTTGAACAGTGTTACGAGACTACCTCCAGAGTAAACTTGCATTTCTTATCTTTCAAGTAAGGAAAGCGACCTTAATGTTCTTAAGCACAGATTCTCCAGATGCAACATATCAGCATGTACATATTCTGTTAGTACAGCAGCATAAAGCACTGGCACTAGATCACCCATCCTCCAAGGAATCTAGTAAATGTCTGAGCTAACTAGCTCCAATTTCAAGGAAGCATGTTGGCATGCTGTGCCACTGTATCATTGCTTATAGATTTCAAGTTAGTAACAGCTGAATATTTTGCACGTTAGGAATGTGATGAATGGAAAATCATAATTCACCAGAGAATATGTATGATTTTTGTGGGCATACTGTATGTATGTATATATATATTTACATGTCAGATCAGGAGAAATATCAAAATACATAGAAGATATGAATTATTGTTTAGTATGATTATTAACGATGACATAGCTAATTATCATACATTTATTATGTTATCTTAAAATGTGAATGGCCTCTCAGTCATAACCACAAGATCTTCAGACAAGTGTGTGACACAAGTGCTGAACTGTTTGAGAGAAGATAAAATAAGAGGTGAATAAACAAACAGTGCCAAAGATATTAAGCCTTTCCAGAATGAGCTCTTCCACATTGCTTTAGACTTTGAATTAACTGCTTGACCTGAATCATTGTCCTTGGTACCTGCAGACTAATTAAATGAGGAACGCCATTAAGTTGCCACAGTGCTGAGTACATTCCAAGGCAACACCTACTCCATCTGCAACTTACAATCTATATACCAGAGTAAAAGTAAAAATTATCTGCCACTCTTTTTAAGAAATGCGTCTTCCCAGCTATTATAACTGCTTCCCAGAGTAATCAGTTTTAGGAGTAAATGGCAGTCCACTTTCCTAGCCCTGAGAAATAAAAGAACCTAGAATAAAAACTGGGATAAGGCAGTGTCTTTGTAGAAGCACGCACTGTTCTTTCCCGAACACCTTTCCTGAGTGTCTACATTTGCCTAGACACAGGGAGTTACAGATTTCCTCCATAAAACAAAATTCTTAATGTATCATTTATTCTACAGATGACTTAGGGATACTCCAATTTGCAGCAGCAGGCCTTGACTCAATCTAGAACTACTTTCTTGACAAAGTAGGCCTGACGTACTAAGAATTTTTCCTTCTAGTGAGTAGCCTGGAAAACTGAATATGATTAACTTATTTATCAGGTCATGTTCCATTAAGTGTTGTATCTTATATCTCAGGACCAAATACTGCATCCTTTACACACTGCCAACACAAAGTACTGTCTACTGAAGAAAGATCCAACCCCCTCACTCTCCCTACCCACAAAAAAAAATACACCAAACCATCCACCACCAAAAACATAGGAAACCAGAAGAAAGGATCAGAGCAATGATTTATCTTAAGTCATGTTTCTTTACATGCAAAGTTTCTCATAAGCCAAATGGAAGGGAAGAGGCTAGGAATACAGATAATAAATACTAAAAATTTCAGTATGGCCATCCTTCCAAGCCATTAGTAGGTGAGATACTTCCATTACTTTGTTTTTCATTATCTTTATTAATGGAATTTTTCCCAGATGAAGAAGTGTGCCTATTTTACTGTTGTCTATAAAATTTTATAAATGCATAAAAACAAAAGTATTTCAAGATTGAATGTGGAATGCTTTCATTTCTATCACTCAAGATATTCCTAGGTTAAAGACTGATCTTGGATCAAGGTATGAAAGCAGTACATCTGTTCTATTGTCTGCAGACAAAATTCAAGCACATAGCATTTTTTCCTAAGGATCTGTAACTGCACGAATACTTAAAACTATGAAATACCCACTGATTATCAAGACAATAATGAAACAACTTTGGCAATTGTAAATGAACCCACTGCTGAAAACCATTAGATAAAAAATATCTCAGAAGGACTACTGATGTGTTAATGTTATGATAAAATTTTCTATGTGTGTTTATACAGAGATAATGAATCCTGGTTACAAGTCCACATATTTAGCTTTTGTCAGGGTCTGTAGGCAGCACAACAATTTACTATACTCAGGAACAAATACCTTTCTGTAGTATCACTTGAAACTGGACTGCAAATCACAAGAGTGTACATGCTAACCAGAAATTCCCACTGAACTTGATGTTCATTCTTTAGTCTGAGACAATCTATGATCAACAATTTTACTTTAATTTTTCGTAATACTGTATAAATGCCATTCAGGTCACAAACTAATCTTGTTCAAAGAGCAGTTGTAACCATGCAGTTGAATTTCATTTCTGCTTAGGAACACCCTTCTGACATATTACTATCATGTATTGTATGGATATTTCTGGAGCTTTTTTTATTATATATTAGTTTTTAATAACTATCTACCAACTATAAAGTAAACTGATGGTGTTAACCAAAGAGATCCTCTCAAAGGTAGCATAATTTTTAGTATGTAGAAACTAAGACTTGATTATCTAGATTCCTGATCAAGCTTATTATGAAAAATTCCTTTGAAAAACATACATTTTAAAACACCACATTTTCTATTATAATATAATCATCTTAAATAAGTTGCAGAAGTAGAAGACTGTCAACAACTTCCTAAACATGAGTATACACACACGAACTCTGTACAATACTCTACCTTTCTAAGAGGAATGAAAGTATCAATTATCTCTCCAGTAGAGAAGTTCATCACAAATCCTTGCACTGGCTCTGACTCTCCAGGATAAGGCATTCCATTAACTGCAAAGAGCAGACCACCTGCAACAACATTACATTTTCTGTAACAACCCACACATTGCAAACTGTAGTGCAGATCAATGATAATAAGAAAGCATTCATGAAAAAAGCTGTCGAACAGACTGGCAGACACAGAGGTAACTCAACAGGAAATTAACAATAGGGAAGTTAAGTAAGGTATCATAGGCAAAAGTTTGTCATTTAAGATCTGTAAATGCTGTACAAATGACAAGAATGAAGAAGGCAGTATTTTACAGGTCTGGAAAATGAAAATAGGAATGTAGAAGTGTTGAAAAAAATCAAAATGATGCTTTGCTAAGGATGTCTACTCTGACAATACAAAGTTCTTAAAATGAATCCTTACACAGAATCAGACAGGCCACCAGCGGGACCACAATAATGTGAAAAAGGAAGCTCAATATTGGTTACCTCTTACTGTTGAATATTATGGGGAGATTCTGACAATTTTTTTTTTTGTAGCAAAGATGTAAGAGGAGCAGTTTAGTTTCAAAGAGATATATACAATAAGCTTTAGAAAAGTTGGAGGTTAGTAAGTCTCTCATGGATGGCATCCACTGAAGTTTTCTGAAGGAAGCCAAAATTTAAGTCAAGTCAAACTGCCATCTAGCACTGCCAACAGCCGCACTACCAGGAGACTAGAAGAGTGCCAAAATACAAAAAGAGGTCAAAAAGAGTGTCTAGAAAAGACATATGTATGTATCGTTCTTTCATTCCCAATAAGAGGGTAGGACAAGACTGGTGAGCAAATAGCTAAACATCGACTGTTGGAAACAAGATGGCATGGTTTCTCAAAGGGGAAATTCAGCCTCACTTGATGGGGAAAAAAAACACACAAGTAAAGGAGACTCTGCAGACATACCTGGGACTTTCAAAAACCTTTGACAAGGTTGTACATCTGAAGTTATTAAAGAATCAGAGTTGTCACCGTTGTTGGGTGAAAGACCCACTAATGAACAGAAAGCAAAGGCCAGAGCTTAGAAGTCATTTTTCAAGACAGAAAAGTTAGTAGGATAAAGGATTCAGAGGCAGAAACAATTTCATTAAATGGCCTTCAACAGTGATGTGAAGAATGGGAGTGAACAGTGACATCTCCTAGACTGGGAAAGATACTGAATTCTGTGAAATAGTTATGTGTCTTGATATCAAGAGTATCTGGAAAGATTTTTTGTTAAGAGTAATTGAATTGTCAAACAGATGGGAGAAGAGCTTCAAAGACAACTGCAGGGTGTTGCTGCTGTGAGAAAAAAAAAATCTAGATCTTACATATACGATGCTTAGATTGGAACTCACAGTGACAGCTCAGGATCAAAGAGCCAACAACTAAAGCTCTCTGAAATCTATGGCTGCACGTGCAGTGGCAGTTAGAATTTCAAAAGAATGCTGAGCAACAACAGGAAGAGCATTAGTTAAAGGAGGACACAATTTTGTGACTGTGTAAGAATTTATCATGCCCTTACACTGAATACTGATTGCTGGTTAACTCTGCATCTCAAGAAAGGATTGGAAAAACTCATGGTCACCAGGTTTATAGAGAGATACTACGATTACAGAGTCAAAATTTATTGCCTACCACATCTCAAACAAAGTAGTTTAGGGTATGTGGGGAGAAAAAGAGGAGTGGATCACAAAGTGCACTCAGACATGCATTCCCTCCCTAGAATGTATCTCCTGCTGCTACTGTCAGAGGGAGCAGTGGGCTCTACACACCAAGTATCTCAACTTGCGCAGCAATTCTTAAATGCTTGGAACGTGAAACAGAAATTAACTTGTTAATAGATTCAGTATCAACTACAGAGTCAGGAGTCAGACATTCCAAAATTCCTGGTCTAGTTCTTAACCTTTCCATTACTTTCAGTATTGGTATTAAAAATCTGACTAAAAATCTTAATATGATAACTGTATTAATCACCAAGTTTTAACAGTAAATCCCACAACTTTAAAAGTAGAACTATTTGCTTTTATATTTTTTGTTTTGTTTTAAGAAAATCAACACTTTTCTTGATGGCTGGGAAGCTCTTTAGCTTGCTCTTTTTAATGGAACTTGAAATGAATATTTTAAAACATAATTTCTAACAAATTATTGACTGTGCAGTCACTGGGAAGCAAACAATATAATCTACTTGTTGACATCACATTTAGGGAGCCTACTCAGTCATTTCTCAGCAGCAGAGATTTATACAAGCTTCCCTTCCTGCAAATTGGAAAAACAGCTCTAAAACTTTCTATTACATCAACACCACTTTGAAAGAGAATAAATATCTGGCTGAAGATACATTATAGAACTCTCTATAAAGTAACATATTTAATGTATATTGTGACATACTGACATCAACCAACTACTTGAAATCTCAAGAACAGGAAAAAAAAATTACCTGGAGCATATGAAACAGCAAACAACTCTCTTCCAAATGATTTGTGCTTTATTTCACTTACAAACTCCCCAGTTTCTAATCTGAAGCACTGAATTCGACCATTTTCCCTGTCTGCAACACAGAGCTGGCCCAGTTCAGAGATCAGAGCTAAGCTGTGTGGGATACGAAACTGTCCAGGCCTGGCTTTGCCTGAAGAAGTCTCTGCAAAACAAAATATCCACAATACTTGTTAAAGTACACACTGAAACTATCAGTTCTGCTTCAAAATATCAGTATTTGACATAATGCAACATAGCATTGGGAAAAGAATAAACACAGTTTCCTCCTTCTTCTAATAGTTTTACTCACTTAAGGAAGCTGTGACAGTGTTTCACACTATCTTTATAAAATCTGAATTTATAAATTGGCTATTCCTCTACAAAATTTGGCAAAGCTTATTCTCTGAAAGGCAGAAATGTAATTTAAAACAGATGAGATCATGTCAGTAAGTCTTAGAAAAATGGCAAAGGCTTAACAATATGATCAAATTTTTACAAAAAAGATATATATATATATCTTGAAAGTCAGAACGTTTTATTGATACAAAAAGACATGTCAATACTTAAGCTAAATACATGCTAACAGGCTGCTGCACTTCTGTTTAGTAAATGTATAAATACCCACAACAACTAGCAGAATGAATAGGAGAAACCTGGAGTCCAATGATAAGGGAAAAAAATTTATCTGAGGCCTTGAAGGTATGATGGTTTTACATTTTTACAACGTTTTACTTTTTTTTTTTTATTTTAAATGAGAGCAGTAACAACGTCAACAGTTTCACAGTTCATGGTAACATGACTTGATGACATCAGTGAAGTACCAAGAACTCTAACCTTCTCCCCACTGCATGATGAACAGCCCATTTGGAGAGAACTGAATGATTCGGCTGTTGCAGTAGCCATCAGACACGTAAATGCTGCCAGTGACTGGATCCACAGCCACATCAGTNGGAAAAAAAATTATCTTGGGGCTTGAAAGGATGATTGTTTTTCATTTTTACAACGTTTTACTTTTTTTTTTTTATTTTAAATGAGAGCAGTAACAACGTCAACAGTTTCACAGTTCATGGTAACATGACTTGATGACATCAGTGAAGTACCAAGAACTCTAACCTTCTCCCCACTGCATGATGAACAGCCCATTTGGAGAGAACTGAATGATTCGGCTGTTGCAGTAGCCATCAGACACGTAAATGCTGCCAGTGACTGGATCCACAGCCACATCAGTGGGCTGGCAGAAATGACTGCTGTCACTGCCTGGCTGCAGAGCTACTCCAAGGATCAGCAATGGTTCTTTTCCATCTGCTCCCAATTTGAAAACCTTTTTAATCAATGGGAAAAGAGAAGAGGCTTCAATTATGGAGGGTGAAATTGAGAAGAGGGATGACAACCACTGGAAAGTACATACATTATTCTGCATAAAATAAATTCATATACTAAGCACGACATTAACATTTTAATTATGACATCTACTATCAGCTTTATAACAGTTTTGATCCTGATAAATTTCTTCTTAACACGAATTTCCCATGATTACAGCAAACAAACCAGTTGCACGTTCAGAGTTGGAGTACACAAGAAAATTGAGCAAAGATCTAGCACAAAAATCCATTTTCTTTTAAAAGAATCACTGTTTACAAACAGGTATTTTTTACTTCCGAATACTAAGTACAAATTACCCCACATAACTATATGCCATGAAGGCCATAGGAACCATTTTCCATGGGCATATTCTTAACATTTGTCTTAACTGACCTATATTAATAGTATACACTGTAAGTTCACTTAAACCTTGAGGGAAGCAAACAAAAATAGCAAAATACTAAGGTTTAGACATTACAACTTTAAAAACGTACCTGATGGAGAGCTACATCAGTGACCCAGTAGTTACCATCTTTATCTATACTCAAACCATGTGGTAAATAAAATCTGCAAGCATGAATGTAGAATATTCAAGTTAAAAATTTATTTTGAGAAGAATGATGTAAAAGATTTGAAGATTTCATTTTTTAATCATGAAATAGTAATACGTTTATCTTCATACATAAGAAATATTTTTTGATAGAGTACCACTCTACAAACTAATAACCTGTTGGCATTTCACACACACACAAAAGATATTTTAACAGTACAGAATTTTCTTTACAAGAGTACCTCAAATTTGGAATTCACTTTCTCTTTGCCTTCTCAGTCAGTCTAACATTTGGTGACTTTAAAGAAAACAGACAACACTTCTCATTTCTACTGATCTGACTGGTAGGTTAAATGACAGAAATTGGTAGAAAGTAGGTGGAGTAAAGAAGGTAAATTTGGATTATTTGCTGATTTTTCCGTTGTTTAAAAACTCAAGAGGTTACAATCACACAATGCAATATAAAACAGGCACATGAAAATGGACTGGGGACTTCTGGGGCTAAAATATACAGAAATGTTAACAGTTCTATTAGTAAAGGCAAAAAGTAAAAGACAAAAAATAAAGACAAACCACAAAACTCACAAATTTCTGCCTGTGGAACGCAGCAGCTTTGCATTACTTGGATTCAGAACGAGAATTGTGTTTTGTTCAATCGGTCCAAGTCCTCTTTGTTGATAAACAAATTTGCTGTCAAAAGAGCTACACAAAAACATTGGAATACAAAGTCAGTATTAGAACAGTCCAGTGGTGACCAGAACACACAAAACTTAGTCAGGTTTTATATTTTAATTTCAGTGGGGGTGACTTCTATTTATTTATTTATTTTTTTGAAGTCTTATTTTACTATTGTATAATCAAAAAAGTTCTAATGTTGGAATATCTGCATTTCCTACTAAGGTTACGACATCCTAATTCAGGAGCACAAAACCAACTCAGCAACAATTAAAGATACTTTTAAAGCAAGGCAGCAAACAGAAAAGCCTTCGAAGTTTTTTTTATTGTTGTTGGTTTTTATTCTTTTATTTTTCCTCTTTAGTATGGCAAATAGAGACAATGTAGTTTAGGTACACACACAGTTAATCACCAGGGCATAATTACCAGTATGAACTGATGTATATATACATGCTTCTCTTACATGCACAGCTCCACGCACAATTTTCTAAGTACGTGGAATTTATTAATAAAAAAACATTTAAACAAATACAACATTACTACGTTTTTTGGAAATTAAGAAATAGAACAGATTAACATCCCAGAATATATTTGCCAAACATAAAATTACTATGTTTAGTAAAGAATAAAATAATTAGCTGCTTGTGACCCTACAGAGAAGCTGGCTATCCGTCCAACCCACTGAAATGCATTCAGCCTTCAAATGCTCTGTTTACCTTCATTAAAACAGTGTGAACAAAATTTAGGTATAAACGTTAGAAAATTGTATTTCATTATGGACAAAACACGTTAATAAATGACATGCTGTTCCCTCCTGCCTTACATTTTTAAAACCATTTTTAATCCCCCTAAGAGAAACCCAAATATGACTGATGCAACTTGGTAAACAAGAATATATTTTGCAGTCGCAGCCAAGGCAATGAATAAAGCTACTAAGGCTTTAAATTCCACAGTCCTAAAAGCCTAGTCTCTCCATAATATTAAATACTCATATGTCTAGAATTTTCAGTGAGGAAATGCAATAATGGCTTCATTTATAACCAGAAAAAAAACTGTAAAATAACACATTCAAGTTTATACATGGGTTAGAATTAAGAAATATTAAGTAATATTGTCTTTACGTATGCTATCTGTAGCTACTTATTTATCTGCTGACAAAAATCAATACATCCTTTTCACTGGGAATGATCATGCGCAAAATGATACTAAAATCAGAACAGCTAATCACAGAAGAGAATCTTGGTGAGGGCACGTATTCTACAAGAACAACAACAGCAACAACAACAAGAAAACAAGATTCTATCTTTTTGCAGAACTGACTAGCAAGACGGCTTAAAAAACTGATCAACTTCCCCTATTATTCTAGATCCTAGGAGCAGCCCTACCCAGACCTGTTAGCAGTTCTCAGCTCTTCTGGGAACTGGGTGCTTTCAGCTTAAATATGAGACTGTAAGGTATTTTCAGCAAAGGAAGCCTAGTGAACATTGAAACAAGAGTATGAGATAGAATTTCACACATCTTCTCCCTGTCCAATATTCTTGTCTAGGAGTTAGAGTAGCATGCTACAGAGTCACTCTTTCTAGGGCTTAAGACCATTTTACCATTTTACAAGGTGGTCAGTGTTTTCTTTTTTATTTGATAAACAGGAATACAAAATACTGCTCGTTAAAAACAAAACAAAAAACAAACAAAAAAAAAACCAAACACAATAATATTAAACATCATAATGCTCTACTCCATCATGGTATTCTAATAGGTTCTACAGCTTCATATCAAAGGACAACTACAATACACTGAATGTCACAACTTTAACTTCAAACTCCAATATAATTTCACAGCTATTTTTTTGCTTCTCGGATGGGCACCTCATACCAATATAAACAATTCAGTACTACATTTAATGTCTTTCTGGCGTGCTATGTATTAAGCTTAGACAGACCACCTGACCTCATAACCATTGAAAGTATAACCCAGAGCTCTATGCTTAAGTCAATATCCTGGCACTGCGTTCAGCCTAAATTAAACCTACCTACCTTGTCAGGAATGTAATAATGATGTTCAAGATAGATTTTATATTCTTTATTATGTTTTTCTATTTTTATTTTTATAATTTGCTCACACCATCAATCCTTTATTCATCACAAAATCCAAAAACTTTCAAATGATTAATTGCTCAACAAGCTGAATTGTTCCATCTTCTTAGTGAACTGCACACTGTACATACAGGATGAAAGAAAAAACTGAGAACAGTATGTGGTAAGAGAACACAAATAATTTAAAGAGATGATTATTACTTTCCCTTTTAAACTATGCCAAGAGAGAATTAAGAGCCACTGAAAAGCTGCTACTATATTATAGGACTTGTCATTGTGTAACTGTTTCTGTGCTCCAAAAGCAGACTAAAGTTGCCTTATAACACAGCACAGACTATTCAATTCAGCTATAGTTAGCTGAACAAGGATCCAGCTTTTATGGCATGTATTAATAATACATTGCAAACTTCCGTGCAGTTTCTAATTGCACACATTCTTTCCTTTATTTTTCTTTTCTTTTTTCTTTTTTTGTAATTTATTCCTGTATTATGCTGGTGGAGCACTAAAATAGAAAAATTGAAAGCTTTCAGACTTGATTCATCATGTTTACTATTTGCTAAGGAAAATTATACTTAATTACTTGTGCTTTTGCAGCTATAATGACAAACATCAGCTTCCAAAATAACTTCTTACCCTCCACATACAAAAGCGACAGGAGTGACACAATTATTTTGCTATAAAGGAGAATCAAATATACTGGGCCTCTGTACTCTGAAATGAGGTAACTGATGGACAATAAAGAAGCAGCAGAAATGAGAAATCATGAGGAGATGAATTAAAAACAAATTCACTTTGTTTGCAAAAGGAAACAACAATATCAAATGAAGTGCTTAGGTAGCAGGTAAAATACCTTTATGAAACTGACTTTTCCACACAGCGTGCAACAGTCAAACTCTAGAATTCAATGATAAAGGTGTAAAGGTTTCACAGGGATTACTAAACTATAAATAAGCTGGTATACTTGTTGATGGGATAATTCCCTACAGTTCCACAACATAAATCATTGTTTCTGGGCAGCTCCCATAATAACAGGCTACAAATACTCAGAATATGTGCAATGGCTGCTGTTTAGAACTGGAATGACTTAAGAGAATCTTTTTGGAACCCAGTACAGTTATTAGATACATCAACAGATTTCAGACCTATGCCAGTGCCTCACCACTCTCAGACAAAATACATTTTTCCTTTTATCTCATCTAAAACTACCCTTTGTCAGCTGAAAACCATTGCCCCTTTTCCTGCCAACTGAAGGCCTTAGTTAGAAATTTCTCCACCAGTCCTATAAACTGTTTTTATACACTGAAAGATCAAATAAGGTCTCACCAGAGCCTTGCTTTTTTCTAGGCTGAACAACTCCTACACTCACAGCCTCTCTTCACAGGAGAGGTGCTCCAGCCCTTGGATCAGGCCCCACCTGCTGCAGCAGGTCCGTGTCTTGTGATTAGCCCCAGAGTAGTACTGCAAGTTGGGTTTTATGAGGGTGGAGTAAAGGGACAGAACTGACTCCCTCAATCTGCTGGCCAAGCTTCTTCTGAAGCACCCAAGGATACAGATGTCTTCCCAGGCAGCAGCAAACTGCCAACTCACATTCATGTTTTCATCCACCAGTACCCTGAGGCTGAATAGAAGAGCTACTTCCTATTATTTCAACACCTTGTCTATACTGATGTCTTGTACACCTAGGCTGCAGCACCCTACATCTTCCTGAACTTCAGGATGTTCACAGGGGTCAACTTCTCAAGACTGTAAAGGTCCCTCTGTATGGTGCTCCTTCCCCTCTAAAAGGTCAGCTGAACCAGTCAGCTTGGTGTCATCTGCAAACTTGATGAGGGTGCAGTCAATCCCAGTATCTATGTCAAGTAATTCAGATGTTAAATAGTACTGGTCCCAGAATCTGAGGAACACCATTCATTACTGGTTCCATTTGGACTCTGAGTCACAGGTTTTAAATCTTTGGTTAAGACCATCCAGCCAATTACTTATCCATCTAAACAGTCCATTCATCAAACTAAGTTTTGTAGGCTTTGTAATACTGCTTTGTCTCATATTCCAGTTTTTTTATTCTGGGCTGTAGATACACCTCAGTAGCCAGAATCCCAAGAACATACATTTCAGAAGTGAGAAATGAATAAAACTACCAGTTTATTTTCATATATTTTTTCAGTACATTCTTTAGTGAAAGAGCAGAATTTGTGCTTATCTGTAGGATGAAGAGAAAAAAAAAACCAAAACAAAAACCAATACCAGCATTTACTTGAAGAAGGTTTGCTTGAAGTTGCAGCATGCATCACTCTTTCAAATTTGTCTATATTTTTATACACTTGAGCTGCAGAGATCACAGGTACAATGCACAAGAACATAAATCGCTGCCTGATCTTCTCCATTATGTTATTTAGCTTTTACCTACATAAGAGTATTCTAAGCATTATTTCACTATAAGGTTGAGAAAGCTGCTCCTCTGAACTTTGAAAAATACGTTAAAAAAAGGAACTGAAAAAACAAACAAACAGGAAAAAAATCTTACTGTTTAGCCTGATAGTTAGATACATGAAAAAGAGAGGCTTAGAAAAATTAGAAAAGCAAATTCACTACCAACATTCTATCAAAAGCTATTACTAATTAATTCCAGTGCTCTGGTACAATTTGAGGCACCTACAGTTAGATATGCTGTTTAAAAGTGAAAGACAGTATTATGTAAACAGGGATTCTATATTCTATTTGGAATGTTATGTTGTTAGATAACACACTTTTGGGTGTATTAAACACTAAAAGAACTTTTTTTTTCCTTTTTGAGATGGCACTAGTTTTTAATTCAGTCAGTAATGAAAACACATCCTGAGCAACTTCTCTTTAGCAATTCTTTTTTTTTTTTCCCTGTGCATTGAAAGACAGATGTACTCAATTCAGATTCACTGAGGCTAGCTCTGCATGTCTTAAACTCAGGCATCAACAGCAGTATACCTTACCAAAATATCATTCTCCCACACTAGTTAATACAGCCAACAACATGGACAAGAATGGATAATTAATTTAAGTAAAGACCACATTAATTTGGTTGTACAGTCCTGAGACCTAATGTACAATGATCTTAAAATCCAGAGACATGTTCTTACTGTCTAAAGATCCATTAATGAATGCCTCTTGTTAGTCACCAGCTCTGAGTCTCTTCAAAGCACTTTCAGCCAAAGAGCTGAATCTTAAATAGTAAAGGATCTGCAACCTGTTTTCTTTCTTCAAGAAGATATTTAAATAGCATACACCAATTTGATCTTTTAACATTTAATTCTGCAAAGTATCTACTTACTTCTCGTCCCACACATGATCACCTCTGTGGAAGATAACTAGGTTACTTTCAGGGTCCAGAGCCAAACCAGAAACTTGGCCTAGTTTGAGGTCTAACCCTGGCCACTCCATAGCCTCTTCTATGTGGAAATCTGATCAAAGAAACAAATCAAAGACATTAATGCAGCATATTTATTTAAAAAAAAAAAAAAAGACACATAAAATTAGTAATCTGGAGTGTTTGATACTGTATAGATAGTCTCGCACATGCATAATTTTCATGAATGCACTGCAATTCAATTCCAAGCATAATCTTATTGCAGTAAAGCATGCACAAACACTGGTATCCTGTTATATGCAGAAATACAGAAATTTTGAAACTGTTTTTGACTTCATTCTTCTGTGTCTTATAAGCATATAGGTATACAGACTCTAGATGTCTGAGGAGTTCTGTAAATACTTTCTAACACTGAACAACTACTGAAACACCACTACTATTCAAAAAAAACTACAAAAAATTACAGTATATATAATCATACATTATATTATATAATTATTTTACTATATATAATTACATAATATTACAGGCATGAGTAAGAAATGGATGTCTATGTCTGATGAAAGAAATGTCATTGTTTACGAATGAGAACAGTATTTAAGAACAAATGCTGGGCAGTTTTTGAGTAACACAAATCTGATCTTCATATTAAATCAAAAGCACAG
>VXAB01001446.1:34934-53486 GCA_013399175.1 Odontophorus gujanensis | reverse complement strand
GAAGTAGGCAAGTGAACCACTATGAAGAAGTTGGATAATTCCTGCATTTGCCTTAAATTATAAAACTCCTCAATGAAGGAAGAGAAATATAGCTGTAACTTCAAGATTAAAATTAGGAATGTAAAAACAAGTTTGCTTCAATCTCTGTTTTATGTAAAAGCTGACTGGCTGATTAAAGGTGTGAACAAAGGAAGTAAAAAAAAAAATTCAGAAAAATTGCAGAGTGTTGACGAAGAGGAACAATTTCTCACAAATAAAGTGCTTAATAGGTAACCAGAAGGAGTTTGGTTTGCATTGCTGTTACATGCAAAAGAAAAAATGAGTTGGGACACAATCCCCCAGACCTTCAGATCAGAACATCTGCAGCCCAATAACCATAACCCCCACTTCTTAATACTTGCAAGAGATACATTCTGAGAAGTAACAGCAAAGGTGTGGAGGAAGGAAAACAATCTTCTAAAAATAGTTCTAAAAATATTAGAAAAATAGTGCTGAAACCTAGCTCACACTAAGAGATGTTTTAACTTTGTAGTTTTAGATTACAGAGCAGGTTACAGAGAAACCAAGGCAAATTCAAGACAGTCATCATCTGCACTGAAAACAAACAAGGAACTGCAAAATTCTGAAACAAATTCTATCCTAATCTGAAGTAGTTCTAATCTGGAAAAAAAAAAAAAAGCTTTAAGCTTAAAGAATTGTTGAGAAAAAAATAACACATATTCAAAAAACCCACAGTGCTTCTGTACAGTACAGCTCATTAACAGCAGGTGCAGTACCAGGTATACTCGCCTGCACCAGGACAACAGGGTTTGGAAAGGAACTGAAGGATGTGAATCCAGTGTCACTTGTTCATCCTATATCAAAGTGATCTTGCATGAAACTTATGTACATTTAATGATTTGATGCTTCTTGATCAAGAAGACTTTTAAAAAAAAAATCTAGTAAATCTGGAAGTCTAAACACAGAAATGTACATTTTGGTCTTTGTAAAATTCAGTTTCCCAAAAGTCATGTAATAAAAAACACAAAATTTTATTGTTCTTTTTAAAGGACTAAAAATTTCTGATAGATTAAAAAACAACAAAATAATAATAATAATAGAATCATTTAGGTTGCAAATGACCTTAAAGTGAAATAGTCTCAATCACAACAACTTTGCATTTCCTTACAGTTTTTCCAAATTCATTTTTGTTGACCCTTTGGAAGTTTCACAAGGGAAGTCCTCATTTAAACGTGCGTCCTAAAGGGAACTAGCTTTTCTTACAAAAGTCTGCATGCTAAATTCATATTTCATACATCTGAGATAGTTTTAATTCCCTACAAAAGCAGCCCATAGACCAGTTGCACATGAAGCCAAACAAAGACTTAATTAAAATTAAATTTACTTAAATATTTTATTCATTCACTTCATTTACTCACAGTTGTTGCCTACAGTTTACAAATGTTAGCAAGCACTCCAAAAGGAGTTTTAAAAATTGGAAAATTATGTTAGCCGTAATTAGAAGATGTAATTGTGCTGCTGCAGTGATGTGGAACAACCTGATTGACCAGTGAGCAGTCACAGAGTAATAATATAACAGTGCAGGAAGAGCAGTAGCATAAGCTTGCAGGCATAATATTTACGACAACCTTACTTACTTGGTCACTAGGAATTTAACATCAGTTACATGTTAAGAGAACTAGAATACTTGGCAAGACTAAAAATATTAAACTTCTATAATTCTGGTAATTGTTAAACAGTCAAATGAAATTAATGCTACAATTCAGCATAAGCCACAGTCTTTTCCTAATGAGCAGAAAAACCTTAATATAACTATTTTATGAAGGGTGCAATGCTTCTTTTCATTAAATCACCACAACTTAAAACCACTTTGCAATCCACCTTTTCCTATTAGGAAATAAATAAATAAATAAATAAACAACTTTCAAAGAATCAAGGTTCTGTTCTTTAGTACGTATGAATCCAAAACGAAACCTCAATGTGATGAAAGATTTTACTGCACTAAAAATTTTACCAATAGATGGCGCTGATGGCTTCTGATGTTTAGAATTCACGTAATTGGCAGTATGAGAAACAGTGGAAGCAAATGCAATCATCGTATCAGTTTTGCTTTAATCTAAGAACTGCATCATTTAGAGGTCCATTTATTAGTGCTCTACCAACATGTTCCCCTCAGAAAATATAAAGTAACTAAAGTAGCAGAGCAAGCACTTTCCACAGTCAGAATTAATGCCATATCATGTTGCGATTAAGGCATTTTTTCATTTTCCTGACACTCCTTCATCTGAATCAGTTAAAACAAAGAATTTTCCAACCCTTTTTCCTTCTACACACCACATGCAGTCATTCCAAAATTAACAAAACGGTTTTGCAGAAATACACATTACCCTTCCAGTCATTTAATTCCATTGTAGCTTACAGAATCACTGATGTTTAATAATTGTTAGGCGCATGACAATATCCCAACTGTTTTTTTGCCTCTATGCTAATAATTTGACAGGCTTTCATTTAAACAACTGGGATAACACAATACAGGCAAGCCTTTATCTTTGGCTCTCCATTTAATACATACCCAGAACTGTGTTGAATTTGAAGACTGTAACAAAAGCTCACATAACACTACATTTTGAATAGAAATAAAGAATCAAATGAATGAATTATGACTGTATACATCAGTACTTCTGAACATCAAGCTTGTTGGTTGCAACATAAAAGCAAGCATGTGCTGCTGCAACTTACGTATACAGATGACTTCCATGCATACATATCAGTTTCTTTTACAAGATACTGATCACATGCTGCATTATCTGGCTTTCCACATTAGCAATACTAAGCACAATCACAAAGACAAAAATGCAAGTAAAACAAACACAACACTTCCAAGGTTTCTGCCTCCATAGAAACCTGAAGGGAATTAATTATAATCCTAGTATAATGAAACATCCTGTTCAGGAATATTAGGGTACCCAAAGCCAATTTGTAATGAATATTTTACTTCCGAAGGTTTTTTTTTGTTTTTTTTTTCATCAATAGCTACAACTCTTTCAGAATGAGAGAAAAACAGCTGACATGAATGAGAAAATCTTGTGTTGGACAAATCAAATCCAAAAACTCAAGTACAGTTGTTATCTCAGTGACCACTTTGGAGTAATTAACTGTATTAAGAAAACTCCTCACTCCCTGTGATGAGAATGTACTTTTGGTTCTGGCCTGTTTTAGCATTACTGATATAACATTTTTAAGTCTTAAAATTGGAAAAAAAAAAAAAACCTCTACGATCCAAATAGTACCAGTACTGTTTTTCACACATGCAGAGGGAAGAAAACAATGAAATACCTCTTAAAAAAAGGCAGAACATTTCCATAATTGGTAAAACTGTTATGTAAAATACTTCCAAATATCAACTGATATTCCCTTCAGATTTGCTAATGTGGATCAAAGCTCTTACACTGCATTTCACTGTATAAAATTAACCCCTAACCCACCTCCAGTATTTTCTTTTTCCCAGATTCCCTCACCATGCTTAGGCTGCTGTAAAGGGGACTGTCTGTTTTCTGGTGGCCTCAAGGTAGATTCTAGTCTGTGAAATTTGTGAATTCTATCTCTGACAAGAATAGTACTGTCCCTCTCATGATCTGTGATCTCTCTGGCAAGGTCCTTCTTTTGGACTACATTAGCAATCTCAGCTACAAGATCTGATTCTGCCTTTTCAGTAGGGTTTTGCTTATGCACGTGAACAACATCTTCCCTTTCTCCTAGCAGCTTGGAAAGCAGTGAATAGAAATCACCTGTACAGAAAAGAAAAAAGAGGAGAGGAGGGAAAAAAAACCCAAAACAACAATTATAACATCAGTTATAGAAAATTTCAGCAAAGCACATGTAACAGTCATTCAAACAACCATTGTCAGTAGCAGCATTAGAAGGAATTGTGTCTTAGGAATGCAATGAGCCAATCCTGTGGTATGAAAAATTGACGCCAATTCATTATAATCTCTCATTTACACTTTGAAGTCTACTTATACCTGACACTTCGGCATCCAAAACTCATTACTCCTGTACATATGTCCTTGGGGAGAAGAAAAGGGGTGTATGTAATACAATCACTTTAGGTTTCAGCAATTACCTAGATTTGCAGGTTACTGTTGACTTACTGTTTATATATAATAGAGACGTAAAAACTCTATAGTTATTCACCTTTGAAGACAATAATACACAGTCACAATACATGTCAAAATACATTCCTCTGAAATCTGTCACCACATAAGGAGCACAGTCTGAACGAGAATAAAGCTTCACAACTGCTAACAGATTCTAGATAGCACAAAGCAGAAGGAAGACTTATAACTAAAACACAGAGTGGTCTACTAAATATTTCTGTACTACTTAAACCTGGGTTTTGCCCTTCCCTTCCCTGCAAATAAGAATGGACCTCAGCCATAGATTTCAGTTAGTAATACAGGGTACAATATTTTCCCATTTACAGGCATCACTACAGCTTTCTTAGACAAGCATTTCAGTAAATTTCAGAACAGCATTTGACTCAAAATTAAGTACACAAAGTCCACAAGAACAATTTTCTTCACAAAATATTCAAGCCATCCAAACTATTTTGGTAAGTCCATTTTCAATTTTTTTATTTTTTTTTTTGTGGGATTTAATAGAAATAATGACAAATGTATATTCTACTAAACAGGAGGTACCCAACCTGTTAGAGTTTACTGCATAAATAAGTACCTTGGCTACCACAAATCAGTTCTGTTATGAACAACAAAAGATACACAATTTCAATAGAAGGAAACGTTCAACACACATACAGATTTGATTCAAACTAGAACACTTTTAGTTCATTTTAAGAAAAAAAAAATAACTCAAAAATTCGCATTATTTCATACTTTTTATACTTTGTGATGTGTATTGTTTAGTTAAGAAAAACTGTACAGCTTTAATCAAGAAATCAGAACTAGAAACCATCATTCGCTCCCTGGGAATTATGTCTTTGATAACACCCTTAAGAGGATCTGTCATATTTATAAACAGTCCTACTTCAATGATTCTGAATAGTGCTCTACTCAGTGTCCTTGCAAATGGAATATCCCAGGTGAAAACTCCTGTCAGAAAATAATTATTGAAGTAACAGGGCCAATTTCAAAGAAATTAAATGAACAAAGCAAATTAGGTAAGAGAAAAAAGCTTATGTAAAAAATGTGAATTATTTGCTTCAAATGCAATAATGGAGCTTGAATGCATCATCCCAATAACGTCATTTAACTAGTCCAACTATTAACCAAGAACAAATCCAGACACTCAAGAAGTATGATACAATGGAAATTTCGCATAAAGACCGTATTTACTTTAAGAAACTTCTATAATTATGTTAATCAGGTTCAGCAGCCTTTAAAAGCATCCAGGAATTGGTGATGATACAGGAATATATCTGAAATTTCCTTTACGTAGAAACATATGGTATTAATATGGTTTTCATTAGCCTTAAGTATACATTTCCACCATTTTAGAAATTAAACAGAATTCCTAAGTACAAACTTTTTGATTTTACCCAGGGATGAAAGGAGACCTGTAGATGAAAAAAGCCTGCTGACTTCTTTTTACACAATAATTTCCAAAGGAGAGGACTGAATGGTAAAAGAAGTGTCTTTGATGTGTTGATACAACCGTGGACAACCTTCCCAAACTAGCAAGAGTCTGGTGTTTCTCCAGAACTTTTATAAGCAACATTAGTGTTCCTTCTTAGTTCTGTATCAACAGTTAGTTAAACTGATTAATTGCTTGTTGCTCTTGGTTGCAATATGAACAACAATACATTACAGTTTGTAAAAAGGTTTTAGATTCCTAACTCACAATTCATACACTTTTGTTTTTTTCAGACAAACAAGTTGGCCAGCTTCCTCCTTTTGCCACAGACATGGCATTCTAACTCCACTGTGAAATACTTGATACAGAATATAACTGACCTTCTAAAACAGACGCTGCTTGATTTTTATTAGTAAAAAAGAGATAGGAAGAGTTCTTCACTTTTGCACAAAACTGTGTTGTTTTTGGTGTTTTTTATATTAGGGCTATGAACTTATTTGAACACCTGTGAAAATAACAACCATGCCTCTGAACTCTTCATAGAGTGATTCAGAGTCTAGCTTCCATTTCTCCAGACACATTAACAATCTTATGGGCAGTTTACGCAGTTGTTCCTTATTAAGTATTCTTTCAGCACTACAGGAAATACCTAAGCAAAGAATACAAACCAAGCCATCAAGCAATAAAGACTACAATACACAATTTAAAATTACTTCTTTCCATGCTTGTTATATTCCTCTCCTGCTTAGGTATGTAGCCCATACCAATTGCAATTGTTCTGCTTAGATCTCTTACTTCTTTTCTACTATGCTGAAAATGCTTTTGTAAAGATCATGAATATTCTTATCTTAACCCAGCTGAAAGCTAATCTTTCATTAGAAAACGTCAGGATTTTGTAGTCCTGAAACAAAAAGCAAATTTGAATCATCCCAATTCTAATTCTCTAACCATAAGTATTATTCCTAGTACCTCTCAGAAGCATTTTCTGCAAGGTTTTATTCAGATACTTTCCCTGCTGTAGTCTATTTCAAGAATTTCTCAGCATCAAAAAAAGCACCACAACATTGAAAACATGTAAAAAAAATTATCAAATGTATCTGGACTTAATCTAAAAATGTCTAATATACTCCCTTATACATCTGTAGGAGAAGTTAACTCAGTTTTCTCTTCCAAGCCTCCATCTTTCTCCACCAGCCTACAGTATTTTAGGCACCTAACATACTAAATGCCTCTATCCTCTGAAATAAACAAACAAGCTAGCAAAAAGTTAACTTTCAGTGTGAGCTATGATGACGCTATTTAGCAATTGTATGTGAATGTATGTGCAAACATGTAATTACAACTTATGACAACTGAAAATAAACATTGAGTGAGTAATCATCCAACAGGTAATGAAGACCAGAATTGAGTATAACTGTAATTCAGCCTGGATTTTGTACACATTACAATCTAAATTTTTCTTACTTAATGCATGTAACTTTTCCAAAGAATTCTCACTATGCAGTCAATGAGCAGTCTTCACTTATTATATCTAACTTCTTTCAAAGAATACCCTAAGCATCCCGCAGTCAAGTCTTTAACTGAACAGACTTCTCCCTAATATTACTACTCTTTTCCGTCTATTAAATAATTACACAAAATTACTTCATTAGCACAGCCTGTCCCATGAAATGAAGGTCTGTAGCTGCTACTATTACAGACAGAATTGACACCCAGTATCCATTTATTTTAAGCTTATAACCATGAGGGAGATCGACTTTTTACATGGGCCGACAGCGATAAAACAAGTGGGAACTGTTTTACTCTAATAGAGGGGAGGTTTAGACTGGATGTTAGGGGGGGAAATTTTTCACTCCACGGGAGCTGAGGCACGGGCATAGGCCCAGAGAAGTCGTGGATGCCCCATCTCTGGAGGTTTTCAATGCTAGGTTGGATGGGGCCCTGGGCAATCCGATCTAGAGCCTGATTTAATGTGCAGCAACTCTTTACATCATTCTGTTTCACTCACTGGATACTTTTTGACTTTGAAAATGATGAACTCTGTGGAAAGTTCTGTACAACCCTGCCACCAGGACTACAACTCTGTGATCAAGAGGTTTTAATGAAATTTCAGTGAACACATACAACTGTATGAAGGGCTAACTTAGACTGGACACTCGAAAGACAGATCTTCTCTTTTATTGAACTTCACCATTTGAGTTCCTGGAATAACTAGTGTTCATGTTAATCACAAAATAATGAAAAAGGAGAAAAAAAAAACAAACAAAACAAGACAAACAAACAAAAAAACAACAGAAAAACATTGCCTGTAAAATTATCAGTGCTGAAAGCAAAAGAATTTCAACCATGCCTTCCACTTCAGATTTCACCACAACAGGCAAAATTACACAAGCTATTTTTTGGCACTAATTTATAAACTCCCTAAGCCAGACATAAGCAAAGATGTACTTTTTTTGGTTTGTTTGTTTTATACAATGCAAACAAAATTTCAGTACAAGACAGTCTACAAACACTCTTCTTTTCCAAACTGCTTAAACGGGCCTTACCAGAAAGAATACTTTCCTTTTATGCTTCAAAGCCTAATTCACACAAAATAAGCTATCAAATCATAAGCCACAGGGCAATAGTTGAAATAATGATTCATGATCACCTGTATATTCCCTCTTCTTATTGAGAAATGCTATTGTGTTTACATATCTTTCAGGTGCAGCAGCAACTGAATGTCTTGATAGTAATGCTGTATTAGCGTTTAAGTATCAAAACAAATCCAAGCTGAATTATGCTTTTATATGAAACAGCTTCTGCTATGCCACAGGCTACAGCAGGAATAGTCTTGGGCAAATAGAATGAAACACATTTAGGACTTTTTTTCCACAAGGGAAGGTATCTATGGAAAATGGTATGAAAAGGCAGTCTTTTTCTCAGTACCGTACCGACTGAATCTAATTTAAAGTTCCACTGACGAAGAAAAAAACAGGGGGGAAGGTTTCCTTTTTTTTTTTTTTTTTTTTTTGTGCTTGAGAGTTTGTGTTTCAGCAGGAACAGTAAACACTTAAATACGAACAAACGTCTGAATTAATTAAAATTCCTATAATAAATAACTTTCTATGAACTGTTTATCCTCACCAAGCTACTGCACTGTGGTTTTATTTAGATTAAGTTCAGTTCAGTTTTAACACCAGAGAGATTTAGCTTTTTCTTGGTACTAAATGATGGTTGAGTTTGTGATGAATACTACCTATTCTAGTATATTTACATCACTTATTAATGTGTTTCTCATAAACGAAGGTGATGAAACCAAGAATTTAAAGTAAAAGCAATTGTAATTCCACAAGTACTAATATAATAAACTGACTGCACATAAAATAAACATGCTAAACCCATACCTAGGTAATCATGTTATAGAAACATTACTAGCAAGCTGATATTTACAAGCTGAAGTTTTTTTCTGTTTTTCCCTTTTCATGAAAATGATTAGATCTAATAGTAGGTAAACTGAAGTTTGCATCTAGCCTCCCAGATCTGATATTTCCAGGGGAACATAATGACTATTTCACTTTCAGTAAAGTAACAATGTTCGCGTCGGTTAACTGAAACTAAGGAAGGTAAAATGAAATTACTGCAGCAAAATGAGTAATGAAAAAACAAACAAACAAACAAAAAAACACCAAAAATCAAATCAAAGTAAAACAAAGTTACAGAAGAATTACTGAAGTACTATCTTCATAATTAAATACCGCATTTAAGCAGTAGGACTAATCAAAGCCCGAGTTTCAGTCCTTTTTTTGTCCTGAAGATAGCTGTTTCATAAAGATGAGTATTTTATGCCAGACCATAAATAAAAAGTTTATGTTATAACCTTTATTACCTTTAATAACCTACCACTCCCACTGAACTTCGGAACCTTCACACCATTAAGATCTTGTTCAGATAATGGATAACTCCCTAAGGTTACTAAAGAAGGTGAACAAGACCTCCTTTAGGTCCTGATTTTCTGTATTTTAATCACATGTTATGTGTTTGTAGGGCCAAAAAATATTTCTAGAAGTGCCATACAGTTTTCTCTCTATGGAGATAGTAAAACCAAACCTAATATCTTTCTTTCTTTGCTTATGTACATATAACAGGACTGAAGTTTGAGGTATATCAACGTAAAACTTAAACCAGGCTCTTGTAAAATATGGGAGAATTTATCTTAAGCTAACAGCTAAGAAGGTGAAACAAGATTCTCTCGTTGGAGCTACTGTATTTTGATATTTCACATCACGAAACCAACTAACTTCAAATGGACACCACAATGAAGTCTGTTTCCATAGAAACATGTCAGATGAGAATGTATACCAACTAGTGGTCTAAGGAAACAAAACTGGATTGCAGAAATGTGCCTTTGAAACACATTTCAAAGACAAAAAGTATTTTAGAGACAGGATCTTGTTTGGAACATTTTGTTTCAAACATTAATGAATTCAGTAAAACACATGGGCAATAAGATCTTCAACCTAATGCTCATGCACTTACTTGAAGTAGCTTGTAAGAATAAATCTATATGCATATTTGTATGCAGCTAGTTCGTTCTGCTCTGGAATGAGCTTAACATATTTTTAGAGTTATGTTTATTTCTAAGAAGTCCAACTTAAAAAGACACAGGTAAATTTCAAATATGGAACTGTAGATATTGTCCCCAGAAGCTTGTGGTACTTTCAGTACCATACAATGCCCTTTATGCTCTAGAAGCTAGTTTTTATGTAATCGACTTAATTATTTGAGTTAACCTTTCAAAACAGAAGTGTACAAATAAAGTCTAACACCTTTGTGAAATGTTGGACCAAACATTTGAGAGATGTTCATTTATACACACACCTAATCTTTCATTACAGCTGAAAGAAAATTTACTGTTTAACTAATACCACAGGACTATAGCTTTTGAAAATATTGCCTTTGATACATATTTTATGAATTCATACTTCTTTGGTAATCAAGTTTCATTAATAGTCACCCAACAGTAAACTTACATTTTGTACTACTTGAACTACAAAGTTCTTTAGCCTCAGTAACATTCAATTAAAACAAAATGAAGCCCCAGATGACAAGATTTTCTCCTTGAGAATAAAGCTCTTAACCTAGTGACTTGTGATCCAATCCAGAACTACTGTAAAGTACAGACATATACTAAAATACCTCTGAAATCTAAGTATGTCAGTATATTTCTAGATGTTACAACAGTCATGGAATTCTTTTTTTCCTACAAGTATTGTACACATCTGTGCACGAGTTGTTATGCAGATATGCAGATATGCACAAGCTGTGAGAAAGAATTCAGTACTACTCTACTAGTACTCTACCCACTGCATATACTGCTGATAGTGAAGAGTAACAGAACACTATATATAGAATGTACATATAATGAAACAAATTAAGGAATAAGAGAAACAACTAGATTACAAGAATTACCGCATTAAAGAATAAGACTTCTCCTGCTTTTGGTCTGTCACAATTTCTTTGTACCCATTCTAATAAATTTTACCTAAAAAGTTGTATGTAGCTTTCAGTACTGTTAACTGGATAGAACATTACAGATTGCATCAGTTAAAGGAAAAGAGATTTAAAGTGTCATTTATCTGCAACAAGTAGAATGATAGTCAGCAGTATTTAACATTGACAAGTTCCTCATTTGAAGCTTAAATAAACAAATACGTACTCTGATCCAAAATCTCTTCTTCTTCTCCTTTCGACAGCTGCAAAGAACTTTTATCAGTATCCTTGGTTTCTAAAAAAGGGGAATAAGCTGTTAAGTTCTGTATGTGAATGGAACTGAAATATCTACTAGATAAAAAAGCCCTCATTTTTTTTATTTTATTTTTTTTACCCTCTATCAATAGCAGGTGTACCAAACAATATTGCAGTAAAAGATCCGGAATGAAAAAGGAAGATTTATTTGCATGTGTAACAGGATAGTAGGAGAGGTTGCGGCAGAAATTTAGATCTCTGCATCTACCATCTATCCATCTCTACAGAGGTAGAAACATTCCACAGTTGCAGTAAAATCTAGGGTTGTATAGTTTTGTTGTTTTTTTTTTAAGGACCTCTGTGAAAGGGTAGCATAACCCTACTTAGCCAGTGGTCAAAGCCCAATTTAAATGGCAGCCCCATTTAAATTACTTTAAATTTTACTTTAAATTACTTAAATTACAAGATTACTTAATACTGCTACTGCAGTTTCACACATGCACACTAGCACCTGAAGAAGCATTCTGAGTCCTCCAGTAACAAGGCACTACAATCTAGAGAACTTTACTTTGCAGGAAATAGATGGAAGGTAATGTAACTACTAAGAAATTGTTTATTTAAAGCACTGATATCTACTTAACATAGCAACGAGTTCAATTTTTTTTGTGTAAATAGCTCACGTAACTATAAAACTGCATTGGAGATTTAAAGCAAGCATAGAAAGAAATAGACAAAAGACTGTGGAATATATTTTGATCAAAATTAAGAGCAGAAGGTCACGATGTTTCCTAATTAACAATTTGCATTTTATTCAAAATTGCATTTCCATTCTATTAAAATTTATCATATTAAAGTACAACATAGACACCAGTAAACATAAGAAGTCTTACATGAAATGGATTGCAAGTTTTTTTTTCTTACCTTCATTATGCCCATGTGCCATCTTTAGCATATCAGGCTTGACTGGAATAGGAATATTTGCTTCCCGTGGTATGTTTCTGAACATCTCAGGGTTTGCATTCTGCGTGCATGTTGTGTATGAGACAGCATGTTTGGCTTCCATATAGTACATAATGTAAAAATTACACATTTCATCATTAGCTGTTCCCCTAAAGAACAAAGAAAATGTGCAGCAGTTAGAAGAGAAAACTGGGCTGAACATAGTTATTATCCAACCCATCTAATTTAACAGAATATTTTAAAAGTTGAAATGAAATACTTGTAAAACCCTCATTCACTAAAACTTTTCTTAGCTTCACTGCTATGAATCAGTATCAGAAGTTCCTTTCATTAAATATTCTTTCTATTATGGAGACTAACACCTTGTACAAGCTCCTCAGATATATCAGGATTTTCTAAGAATTATGCTTTGATTCTACAGAAAACTGCATCAATGATTTAAACTGCTCTTTCCTCTTTTCTCCAGTACAGTCTTCATATTCCCCAATATATCATCAACTATGTATATGTTCTGATGAAAAAAAGACAGAACTGTACTATTAGTGCTGTCATAATCCATATAATTCTGACAACCTGGGGCAGATCTGATCTAAAGTAATTGCAAATAATTTCTGCGTTTAATTTCAGTAGCTATTATTTAAGACAGTCTTTCCATGCTCAAGTACATCAATTTGTTGGCCATCCTCCAGTGTTTCTAACACAGCAAAACCTGATTTCATTACATATTAAGATACCATAAATAACTCCTAAAGTTAACATGGCATTGCCATCTTGAGAATTACTTGATCACAAGCTTATGTAGGAAAAAAAGGTGTACAAGAGCAATGATTACACACCAGGCAAAATCCAGTTCTTTGTCAGGCATGTACTTGAAACAGAAGAGGCTCTTCTGTATTGCTACATAATCCTGCCTTCAATAGAAGGAACAGCTGGTAGAATAATTTTTCAGAAAAACATTACTTTACGAGGCAGACAACACAGAGGCTCTTTGCAACTGTGATCTGTTTCTGTTTATTTATGCCATATCTTTTGTTTATAGCAACAATCCTGACAATGGAATAAGCTATATCTTAAAAACAAAGGTTCACCAAATAAACAAAGGGTTTTACGTTAAACTTTTTTAATCAGCTCTCACAATTAACCACTGATCTCATTCTCATAAAATGACATGGGGGTGGCCTATTAGCTGTTTGCAAAAGACGTCAGTGCTGACTTTTCAAGCAGCATCCTGAAGCATTCATTTATTCACCATAGCAACAATGATGACACCAGCCAGAGGGGGGACAGAGGGAATGTGGGAGAAGAGATTGTTTCAAAAGGGGAATTGGTATTTTTCCATGCACTGAAAATTTACTGTCCCTTGGGGACCACAAAAATCAGATTCTGACTTGGCAAGCTCTACTTAAGCTTTTAGAAAGCATTCACTTTACTGTTGGACTCTAATATCTGTCACCACAATTGCCTCCAGTAAAAAAACAAAAAAAGTGGATGTGGAACTCACATCAACTCCAGTTCACCTGATGTCTAAACATTGCCAGGTTATTTTTTTTAATATATTTATTATTGTATTTTTCTCTATTTTTTAAAACTGCTAATAGCAGTTTTAGTAAATACATGGAAAACACAGAATCCTACCATTAGATACCTGAATGACTGAGAAATCTGTAGTTTTGTGAATGAGTTTAATGAGTAGAAATGCTGATTAATCTAAACAAAAATAATTTTGTAAACCACATGCAGCTATTTAAAAGCATGGCATGCAGGTATCTGGTGAAAATGCATAGCTAACTGTGGTGATTATTCTGTAAAATAGTGTTTTTTAGCTGAGAATTTTATCAATCAGACAGTATTATAGAGCTCTTTGTATCTGTTGTCATTTCCATGGAAAATATAAGAGGCATTACTTTCAGACTGACTTAAGTATATAGAGGAATGTCTGGATGTCAAATTTCATTTGTCAAACTAGAAAAGAGTTAGTGTGAACCAAAGTCACAACGTAATAGAGCAGGATAGTGAAAATGAACTAGTGCAACCAAATGAAAACATTAATAAAAATATAACGTGTAAAGAAACAAATAAATAATGAACAGTTTAAATACCAAACAAGAACAATTACTCCTCTAATAACCTATTAAGCAACAGACTTGGTTAATTCCACCTTACGTAAATAAAAATACAGAGAAATAAATGTAAAATTAACTGAAGTGAGTGGTATGTCATAAAAAAATAACCAATACTTCAAATAAGACAGTATTTGTAAGTTAGTGTAAAAAATGATTAAAAACATGTAATTGCATTGCAAAATGGCCATTCAGAAAGGCAGGAAGAAAAAGTGCTACACACAACCTATACTGAATGTAGCCTTCATTGAGTAAAGCAGAGAATACTGTGCTTTGAAAAAGTGTTTACTCCATTTAGAGATTTAGGATATATATGAGAAGTAACAACAGAAGTAAATAAAAACTGAAAACATGATGTTTTAACTACTGTCAGGAAGCCTGGATAAGGAATAGTTATTCTTTAATTGATCAACTTTGGAAAGGGGAACAGAAAGTGAAGTCAAATTTCCTTTAACCCTGGTTTCAAAATATACTTAAAGATACAAGAGGAATTTAAGAATTTTTCAGGTAGTCCGAGGAAAATAAAGAAATACAAGCAGAAAAATAGACTGTGGAAACGAACATATAGACATAATGAATTTTTGTTGTTGTTTATGTATTATCTTACACCTTTCCCTTTGTGCTTGTATTTCCTGTTTTTTCAGTATTTATATTGAGATCTCAACACATTTTGGATAGATGAATCATTCTGAACAGGAAGTTACGATGACTGCAATATATGGGAAATATTTTCCGAGATTTAAACAATTTTGCTATGCTTTATTTTAGCTGTTTTATTATCCTTTCATACAGCCAGGATTGTGAATACACAGCTGTTTATCCACTCACATGTTACGATGACAGTTGATTCCCTGTATATCCCAATCATTTAAGCTTCCACAATATACTTTGATTTTTGTGTAACTGTTTAAAAACCTCCTTCAAATGCTTGCATTTTTCCTCAAAGTAGACAAGCAGAAATTATGCAATGAAAGATCTTACCATTTCTACATTAAAAGGTAAATAGCACATGGAAGCAAAAGATGTAGCTCTATAACTGTTTCTTAAAATTGTGAAGGTTACTGAACAAACAAGAACTTCTTGTTCAATTTGTACTTGTTCCATTTTTTAACTGTGCAACACCATGGAAAGCTGTTAAATTTGTGTCAAACTCTTAACACTCTACTGGGATGCAATCTTAGGTTGTGGAGAGTGCTAAAGGCATCCCATGATGTGCTGCTATACACCTACTTCCAGAAAATAGACATTTCAGCAGGGTATTTTCATTCATTTTCTACATGTGCAGTAAATTAGTTTAAAGAACTGGTGCCAGATATTAATATTGCAAAAGATTGTCAACTTGATCTAATAGCACTCTGTCTGTCTTCTCGGGTGGATGGTAAGACTGTCAAATACTGTTCAGATTTTCCTACTTATTAGAAATAGTCACTTCTGGTTTAATGTTTTTTTTCATAAGATTTTGTATATTTTGACAAAAATAGCAACTGTTTAAGGTTAGATTTTATGATGGTTCAACACTTATCACTATTTTACAAGCCTACAGAAATTGTCTAAACAGAAAGAGAAACGACAAAGTTCTAATATTTTATTTTAAATTACCGATAACTTCAAGTTATAAAAAATACATTCCTTAAAATTGATATTCAAAAGTACTACTCTAAGAGCAGAACAGCTTGACATCTGAGCAAGGAGTCTGATAGAATGGCTTCACCTGAAAAGTGTTCTGAACACTTCAAGAAACTGATCATTCACAAAATAAAGTCCCTAATATTGAGTAACTGAGATACAAGTCTTGCAAACTCAGTAGTAGTTTACTCCAGATTTACAGATTACTCCAGAAGAATTAAAGTTTGATAGAAATACCTTCAAAGAATAAAACAAAAGCATTTTCACATATAACAAATATATTACATAAAATGCTTAGAAAGGCAAAGTAGAGGAAGTTTACCCTATATGCGTCTCTGTAGTTCTGCCTTCACCACTGAACACACATCTAGCTGCTAGAATATCATCATAGCTAACATCAACAGGATGTTCCACTGGATAGAATGCCTGAAAGAGAGAATGAGTCACCCTAATTTGTAAAAGTGTCTTATATTACTGACGTCAGTATACACACAAAAAAACAGTACTACATGTCCGAAAAGTAATTTCATAAAGGTTTTTGCATCATAAGTAATCACAGCAATGCTTACCAGCATTCACATCTAGTGGTACAATAACATGCACCAGTGCAAACATTACGCAAATCTACAGGCATATTATGTCAGTTAAACTTCTTAGTTTTAAATAAAGACCATTAGAATTGAAAGCTACAGTAAATAATTTAAAAAAATCCAACAACCAACCTGTGGTACCTGTGGACTCTGTCTACCAATTAATGTCCACTGACCATTTCTCACTCTGTATCCACTCACTACTTTACCTGAAACACACAAATATGTATATGAACATTGTTCACTTCTAAAAAGAGATGCTGGAGGTTCAGTATCACTCCATTAAATGCTTGGTCTATTTAATACTGCAGTAAAACTCTTACCTAGTCTGTGTGTATGAACTCTGTAGGCAAAAAGGTGCATTGGAAATCTTTTGTAGTGGCAAGCAATGTCTGCATCAACCACTGTTAAAATATAATAAACACAAAAACATTATTTACTGAACACAGAAAAGCTATACTACTACACTCCATATAGTTTGCAAGCAGTTACAAAAAGTATGTCTACACTGCGTGAGAATTCAAATTTAAATTATTGGGATTATTCAATCTAAGCTTCAGATAAAATCTTCTGAATATGATCCTGAGTAGAAAGTATTCAGAAACTTGTTTTTACAATGTATTTTCTACATTTTGACCTCTCAGCCAGCTAGAAACACAGGAATGAGTCTCAGAAGAGCAGCTCCTTACAGAAATTCATTTATTGAAATTGACCTTTTATGTAAATCACAAATATACAGAAAAAATACAAACACAGATGAAGAAGTGTTCAAATTTTATGGATTTGTAGGAGTGGGAAGAAAATAGGCTGGATTTAATAGGTAAAATACTGCTTAAGAGGACAACAAATCAAAGAAATGTTTTTAAGAAGCCCAGTTACTCCAATGTTGCATGGATCACTGCTGTCTTGTACAACACTGTTTTATCTACAACATTGATTCCCATTGCAAATGTAGGAAATGTGATAATTAATTTAATTATAACAATTAAATCTTGCATCAGTATGTCTCTGATACATTTTCTTCCATGATCAACAGAAAAAAAAAAATCAGTTACTGAAATTATATATTCCTTTGTAGAGCTACAACTTACCTTTCTCACCAGGTGGTATTACAGTGTTCACAGACATCATTAGATACATTCCAGCAATCAAAGGCTGCCTGTAATTCAAAACCCAAGCTCTTTTCAACAAGCCCTTTGTAAAACAAGACTACAAGTGACATGATATGCAATGTTGTTTAACACCACTAATTTCTAAGTGTTTGATTAGTCGTGGAAGTGGTCTACAGAACCCGCTGCACAACAGTTCCTCTTTCCTGTTATTTTACATATGAAACTACTGTTTTTAAAGCATCATCTACAAAGCATGAGAAATAACAGAACATGATTATCTACATAATTGCTATTTTTATCCCAAATTTCTAAATCTGAACCATTTAACTTGCATTAATTCTGCACTGACAGCAACACATCACCAAGTCTCATGTAAGGAATATAAGCTTTTGCTGGCAGATTATGCTTCAGAATTTTTAATATTTTGTCATATTTTTACTTCATACACTTTTTTTTTTACTTCACATACTTTCAAAGAAACCCGAGGGCTTTCAACATCTTCTGATAAAAAAATTGTAACAAGTATTTTTAGACTTACTTCTGATGAGTCAGATGCAAAGTTACGCCAGAGCAGTCCTTGTGTTTATCTGTACAAATAATGAAACAGCTCAATCATTGCCAACTTAATGTATGCATAAGTACTGTAATAATAACAACGCTGTTCCGTTTTATGAAAAAATAACAACAGACAAAATAACTTGACTATTTTCAGTAACTCATTCATGTGGAAATATTACTCAAATTTGACCAAATCTGATTATCACTGTACTGCATTTATAGCAAAATCTGTAACAGACTGCAAATCTCTGGAGGATGAAAAGCTAGCTG
>VXAB01001446.1:7914-29819 GCA_013399175.1 Odontophorus gujanensis | reverse complement strand
TTAAGACAAAAAATTAACAAGGTATGCTGAAAATGTCTTGTGGAAATTATGAAGTTGTTACTTGCTAATGGAAGCAAAAATGGGTAGAGAAGAAAATAGAGAAATCTGAAATAATTTGTAACAATTAAACAGCAAAAGATCACCATCACAANAAGAATTCCAAACACAGATACTGCATTTGATTGTCAAGTATATGTCATTTTTTGAACCATCTGTTCAGTTAAGGTTAAACATGCTACTGGGTTCCAACTTTCTAAAATTTTAATTCTTAATTATATGGGAGCAAAGAATTTTCTCCCTAAACACAGAATTGTTAATTTACTTTAAATTTTTTCACCAGAGAGAAAGGATGTTTATGAAGAAGTAAAATTAATATACAAACTTTATTACAAATAACAACTGCAGATCTTTATCTTTGTGAGTGGTGTTAGCACAGAAATTCTTTTGTGTGGTTAATGCAAATATTCTTAATGATCTGAATTTCTGTAACTGATATAACTTACAGAATGAAGTTCTGAAATACATACCTCTAAATGCACTGATATCACCATAGTGTACCTGCAGAACAAAAAATTTGCTCCCTGTTTCTCCTCCAACTCTGAATCCAACACCTAAGGGTAGGAAAACACAGTGCATTCAGAAACAATAAAATATCATATAGTTTACCACTGCTGCATATATGTAATATAAATCTATCAAACACAAATAACTGAAACTGCTTAGAGTGAAGGGGTCTATCATTTTCCTTAGTAACAGTGAAGTAAGCACTGTCCTAAAGCCCAGGAAAACCACTGTCACAGTACACTTTCCCAGTCTAAGGATTTAAGAACAAAATTTAGTTATTAATTATTAGATATCTANAACTGGTTATAAAATGAATGCTCTAGGAAAGAAGCACCAAAAGCAATTTTGACTTCTACAGACACTGAATCCCAATAGATTAAAATTGCTCATGGCAGAAGCCAGTTTATAAAGGGGACTGCAGCTTCCCTGCTGAGAAGTACGATATCGTTATGATAAAAAACAAAAACACAATACCTTGTATTTATGGGTAGCTTAGAGGCAGAAAATTATTACAAGCTGAGGTTTAGCAGCAGAACAAACAATAGACTTCCACAGAATCCTCTAAGTAGCAATTTTTTTTTTGTAACTGACATTCTGATAACCAAATCAACTAACACTTATGGTCACAGGCATGAAAATTGTATTTCAAATAAACCAGTTCATGATTGTATGTATTGTTCGGGGTTAATAAATGGAGGCAGTAAAAAAGAATTTCAATTTCAAGCTTATATATATATAAAGATAGACAGACAGATACAACTACTACTTGGCTTGTTAGCAGCCTACAAAATTTTGATTCTAAATCATCAAAATAGACTCACACAATCCACCATTCAAAAGAGAACATAAGCATCTTGCTCAACTTCATGAAAATATCAAGAAATTAAAAACAAAATTATCCAGAATAATTAACAAAGAAAAGAAATCAGTTATTTAGATTCAATTTGTCTACACTTTCCTATACACAAAAATTCCGTTTCAGAGAGATTGTATTAACTGTGCCACTGAAAAATACATGAGGTGTACCCTTCCAAAAACATAAAGCAGTAAATGTGAGATCAACATTATATAAAAATAAAGCATTAACTCTCAGTTACCTTTTTTCTCCCTACTCAAGACCATAACAATATAGCAAATAGGAGGACAAAAAAACTCCAAGTGCATTAGCTACCACAATATATTCCCAGTTTACGAAGTTTAAGTTCACACACTTTTCATTAGCTAAACATAATTTTATACAAGTTTTCCAGATAAGCCCATTGCTTATCTCCACTGCTGCCCCGTACACAAGAACTTTACACTAAAGGTACAATACCTTTGGGTAGCCTGGTAGGTGGAGCATTTCTTGCCCAAGCATACAAAATATTTGATTTGTCTTTGCAGATTCCTTCATCACAGTCCCTATAATTATGACAAAAGAAAACAAAAGGAATTTTCTTTTTAATTTTGAAAGCTGAAATCAACAGGTAAATTATAAGGAAAATTACTGATTTTAAGATAATACAATCACACAAAGGTTTAGTTTGGAAGGGCTGTCCAGGGCCCCATCCAACGTGGCCTTGTATGCCTTCAAGGATGGGAAACCCACAGCTTCTCTGGGTAGCCTGTGCCAGGGCTTCACCATCTTAAGCTGTACGAAGATGTTTTTGGTTGTACTTGGATTAAACATGTTTCTTTTCATGTAGACTACTTTCCTGGCTATCATTAGATCTCTCATCTTTTTCACTCTTTTTCTCCCCTGGTTTTAAGATAATATTAGGCAAACATAGACATGAACATTTAAAATCAAAAGTGGTATTTAGAATCCATCTAAAAATCACTGGCTATTAAAAGCATGCAAAAAGACTGCTTAGGAACAAGAAGTACTTATGCTCTTTCCTCCACTTAATGCCAGCATAGTGTTTTAAATTTTTATTTTGTAGCATACTTTCCCAGTATTTTTAAGTAGAAAATTACAAAAAAGTAAAAGAGATGTTCATGCCAAGCTACCAATCATGAACAGGTCAGAGATACTGCAAAAAGCTATGAGCTCTAGATTTGATCGTAGCCTCTGTGGCTAAAACGTTGCAACGCTGTCTTGCTGAGTCAGAAGACCTACACATAGGCCAAAGCCACTGAGCAGATACACAAGTGACAACAGCTCCGACTGAGTGAATGGTTTTCTTCTTTGTTTCAAAGGTATCTCTGCTATTCATATGGACATTTTGTTACCAAAAAGAAACAGATCACGAAGATTTACAGAACGTGCTGAGAAACAGCCTCGCAAAAAAACAAAATCATAGAATGGTTTGGGTTGAAGGAGTCTTAAAAGATAACCTAGTTCCAAATCCCTGCTGCGGACAAGTACATTTGACTCAGGTCCATGACTTTGCATTTGGTTATCCTGAAATTCCTGGAGTTCACTTGGGCTCTCCTCTCAAATTTACCAAGGTCCCTCTGGAAGAGAAGCCATCCCTTCAGCACATCAGCCTCACCACACAGCTTGGTGTCGTCTACAAACTGCACTCAAACTGCCCATGTTACTAAGACCTCCACACGGACACTGAGCTGTTGACCATAACTCTGTGTCCAGACAATTTTTTAATCAGCAAGTGGCCCACCTGACAAAACTATCTTCAGTTTAGAGACAAGAATGTCTTGTGCTCCTCACAAGTCCAGGTGGACGACATCAGCTACTCTTATTCACCAACGCTGTAATCCCTTATTTGCTACCATCCTTGTAGAAGGTCACCAAATTCATCTGGTACAATTTGGTCTTAGTGAAGTCATACTGGTTGTCACTAGTCACTTGTGTTCTCCATGTACACATGGAAGACACAGCTTGATCTATTTATTACTGCTGGTAGTAAGGAAGACTGGGAAAAATAAAGTTTCAGACACACTGCAAAAAGAATAAAGATAGAAAAGACAAAGGCTTTTGGTAGGTGCAGGTTCCGTAACTTCTCTCCTGAAGATGCCTGAGACTATTTGTTTGCTCTCAGATTAGGATTCATCCCAGTCTCCTCTCCTCCATAGATAACTAGTGCAAACTGTATATAGGAAAAAGCAGCTCTGCTGGACATCATGAGTTCCTGTGATTCCCAAAAGCCTTAATGTTACAGAGCGTTAGTTTTCTTCTGACAGAAAGCACTGCTATGATCACCAGACTACCCTCATTAAAGGGAAGATGCCACTTCTTCCCCTTAATAGTTTCGATAGTAATAAATATTTCTAGACCTTCACAACAAGTAATTTGATCTCCTTACCCTTCATGTCCCCCAACCCACCCTCCAGTGTAACACATCACAAAGAGAAACTTCACTTCTGGAGAAGGGAAACTTATTTATCATTAAGTGGAAAAAAAAGACATATAACAGCAGGTAAAAATCTGTGCCACTTTCAACTGGTGCAAGTCAATACAACAAAAGACTGCAGGGATCTAACCAGCTACTGCACTGCACAGGTCAGACTATAATAAGGAGACTGCCTGGGAGGAACAAGAGCAGAAAGCACAAGTAAGCACAGTCACAATTCTGCAGCTAGCGTCTGGGCCAAAAAAAAAGTAGACTCAAAAGAAGTGATGAGACACTTGAACAGATTTAAAAGCAGAAAAAAAAAAGAAGCACTAGCAGGAAGCTAGTAAAAAATGTAAGTTTACAAACAAAAATTATTAACCTATCACTTGTGAACAGGGTGTGTTTCTTGTCTACATCCTCATACCTTAGATCTCATGGACTTCACAAATGCATTCTTCTCAGCAATGAGTAAGCTCAGAAGCTAGTTTTTAATGACATAACAGTTTTGACTGATTACTTGGTCTGAAAGTGAAATATTTTACTACATCAACAATATCAGTATTTCACTGTCCTCTTAGGATATTTACATTGTTTTTAAACACATAAACAAAACTTCATTTTGTTTCTCTATTATGATCTACTGATTTGATTCTATCCAAGACCTGTAAACAAACAAACAAACAAACAAGCTACTTGAGGTATCTGAGTAAGAAAATCAATAATTTTTAATGGCTGAGCTCAGTGGCACAGAACATCCACAGCAGTGATGGTACTATGAAACTACACTTGGGCACATAATATTTCTAGAGTTTCACCTCTCCAATAAGCAGTGAAATACTTACCTTATAGAAGCAGTCTTAACATATTTTCAATCTTTATTGAAATTAAAGATGCAGTTCTTCCTGTCAAAAGCTTCCAAAATCATCATCTACTGCTAACAAAAGCAGCCAGTCTCATGGAGGAATTACTGGGTGGAGATCTACAGCGTGTATTTACACATTTGTAAAGTCTGCATAGCTACATACAGTTGCCATGCCTAATCTCATTAAAGGTTATATCTATGAGTCATCTGAAATGGGAGCTCATTTCAGCACAGGGTTTGACACTGCATGAGACTTGTCCTGCCACGAGGCTCAGAAATTCTGAATAACAATCTATGGAGAATCACACCTTTCAATGAATCAATTTCACGAGTTTATCAGCTCTGATAAAAGTCAACTGTTTTAATGTTAATTATGACGAAGGAGCAGAAGTCCAGAAGTCTTTTTCTTAAAAAACAAACAAAAACAACAACAAAAAACAAAAACACAAAAAAAGGGAAAAAAAAAAACAAAAAAAAACTATGCTTCCATGGAAAGCTATAACAGCACAGTCACCACAATTGTTTAAACAAAATTGTTTCTTGTGGTTGGAAACTAAATTAAGCCAGCAAATTTACATTAGTAGTATGCTCACTTATGTAGCAATTACTCTCTACAGTGACTGACAAAGACGTGCAACAGATTCTCTACATTTGAACATTCAAACAAACAAGAGAAACACTCACAGATATACACATGCATGGCTATACACATACATACTATGTTACTTGCATATCAAAAAGACAAAAAACTAGCTTTAGTGTTCTGCAATTATGCAGAACAGATGTGATGATGTTTCTAGTCTTGCAAATGACTATAGGCTGTACAAAATGAAATGGTGCAGTCTTGCAACCACAGAGATATGAAATCATGAGACAACTAATGAGGAAATTTTCAGAATACAAAAAGTCCTACACCTCACAAATGACATACAGTAGAAGAAATAATATTTAATCAAAACCTGGATATAGAAAATCAGAAATATCAGATTTAAACACAACACTGATTATGTTTTATCATTTGGCAGGTAGATATTAAGTATACCAGTCAAGAATGAATGCCACACTGCCACTGTTGAGTCCTTTCTGCTGGGCAATCATTTTCTTCTATGAAAAGTGATGATATAGTCAGGGAGCAAACAATATCTGAAGACCAGTCTTAAGCCTGATATGAGTCTCAAATCAGCTTCAAAAAGCTTTTTCCAGCTTTTCATTCATCTCTTCATATTTGAAAGTTCAGAAACCAAATATCACAGAATGTCAGGGATTGAAAGGGACCTCAAAAGATCACCTAGTCCAATCCCCCTGTCGGAGCAGGAATACCTAGTATAGGTCACACAGGAACACAACCAAGCTGGTTTTGAATATCTCCAGAGATGCAGACCCCACAACTTGTCTCGGCATCCTGTTCCAGTGTTCTGTTGCACTCACTGAGAAGTTTTAACATTTATGCTCTGTCATCAGAACATCAGCTAGATGTGAATCAGGCATGTCTTCATCTTGATAAAATTATTTCCAGACAAATTAAATCACACCAGAGGCAAAATCTACATGGTTTTAAATGATGCACTGCGCTTGAATTGGTTTTCAAAGGTCACGTGTTATATTTTGGACTGAAATCTAAACTTTTTAAAACTATATTCTAATATGTAACATACAACAACAGAAAGAACTCAGAAAAGCTGTTTGCTGAGACCATAAATCAACAGTGCTTTCATAGTTTCCTTTTATTTTTTCTGAACTTTTAAATAAGTGGTTTATGTTTGTGAAAAAGGTTTAGGTTTGTGAAAAAAGATTGTAATATTAATTACTGATATTAGAACCACTAGCTGAGAGGAAAAAGGTAAATAAAACTTTTGATGAAAATTTACTGTATCTTCAAAGTGTTGATTACATCATTTCCACCAACCACGAAGAGATTATTTGAAGTACTATTATTATTATTATTTAAAGTAAAATACACTATACTGTTAGCCCTAGAATCCAACTCTAATTATCTTTTAGGTAAATATTTAGAGGGTGTAATGAGAGTACAGAATTCGAACAGAAATCTGTATTAGAACAGGTAAGAATATGTTGTACAAGCTTTACATCATCTCCAGAAGTATCTTACCTGGCCTTGTCTGGAAACTTGGAAGAAATGTGAGAAATTACTGATAGATTAGTCATTTCACAGCCATTCCAGTCTTCACATTATCAGTGGTTTTAGTGGCACTGAGAACTTCTCTCTGCTCTCACAACTTATGCATTTTAAAGTCAATTACCAAACCACTTGACACAGAAAATTTGTTCTCTTAAACTTAGTCTTCACTTCACTTACTTCCTTCTGAACACCTGATACAATGTTCTTCCATACGGATATGAAGAGAAGTAAAGCCTGAGACCTGATTTTCTCTAAAACTACCCCTAGTAGTTTCCCCTCCCCTAAACTGAAAAAATATGAAGAAATATGAGGTACGCATGCAAAAATACTTGTTTGGAAAAGTATGAAGTAGGAAGAACATTTGTTGGAATGAGTAAATACTATCAAAAGCAGATATTTCCCCACTGTCTGAGAAATCAAGACGATGTTTGGTTACTGACTGCTGTCTCAAACAGCTTGAAACACAATCACAAAGCAAAAAATGATGCTGATAATGAAAAAAAAAAGGGAGGAGGCTTCGACTTCCCTTGCTTGACTCAAATTGTCAACTTTAGTTCACAAGAACTGCCAAGAGTTAAAATAACAGAACATGTTTTGAATCTCCCTAATCTCAGAGTGTTATCCACAGAAAGTTCTCGTGTACAAGAATTAAATCAGATTCCTCTCCCTAGGAATAGAAATTTCTATCTTTTTCCAGTCCACTTAATCTGTCCAAATAACAGTGACAGAACTCCAGGGACATAAAGGAGACAAAATTTTCCTGAAACCTAAAAATCCTTATTACAACATTCCTTCCCAAACTCATAAAATAGCACCTGTTCAATTCAAATGATTTACTGATTATGCGAAGGAACTTCATCTAGATACTGTAACGGGTATGTCTGTCAGAACAGACAAGCAAGTAAATGGCAGCCAAGACTTTGACAAAAAACTGCATGATGTATAGTAGTTTTGCATGCAGCAGTATTTCTTTTCCTCAAAGTTTCCTTGCTTTTGGAAGCCGACTACATTTTTCTCTCAGTAAAGACACTCTGAACATATATATACACATATCTTTATACAGACACCATATATGTATCAAATTAAATATTTAAAATGAGGAGTATACTATTAAATGTATGTAACTAATTAGAAACCTAGATTTCTTGGTATCTCATGGCATCCTGCTCACTGTAGTACCCGCCTCTTTCCCAGAAACAATGAATATTTTTTCTTGCACCTTACAGGTGATTCAATTAAGAAAAAAAAATCACCAACAAAAAACACAAGTGCAGAAAAACTGAAATGTTATATGCTGCTTTCTACTTCCAATTTTTTCTACTTGTAAAAAACAGTAGATGTGGAGCCAATTAACACAAAAACAGTTGGATACAATAATGAAAACAAGCTTCCAGCACTTACCAGTAATTTTCATTAGAAGAGGGTTCATTACATCCAAAGAGTAACATGTGATGGACAGTATCCATGCTGGCATGAGGTTTAAAGTCAACTGAAAAACAAAATGATAAAATAAATAAGCTATCCTTCCTCTCACCATAATTGACACAAGGTAGAGCATTTTGTGTTGATACTTCTCTGTAATACTAGAAACAAGGTATGCATCCCTCCAAACCATTTATTTACCTTTTGCATTCCACTTACAAGCCTTCCCTTCAGTTTTTTCACCAGCCTTTCACCCAAGTTAAAACTGCATCTCATTTAGTCACTGAAATAAAAAATTCCAAGTTTCCACTCAAAACTTAGATCTATCTTCACAAATCTTTAAATAAGACTTAGTAGACATACCAATATATCCCAAATCACAGTTTTTGTAGTAACTAGTCTAACATTAATGTAGCTTCAAAACCTGCACTTGTGACGTAACAGTACTTTTTTAACTTTTTAGTTTTTTCATCAAAAAACAAACATGCAGTTACAGTTAAGAGCAACTATCATCTTTGAATTGGTCGAAGTTCCTCCTTTTAGCAGTATTTCATTTAATTTACTCTTTTTTCCTGTTTCTTTCTTGAGATTATAGTTCTAAGAAGAAAAGTATGATTTATTCTCACTAATGGGACAACCCCTTTGGAATGGAAAATAAGATTCCCTTAAAGACAACTCAATCTTGTTGCCCAAACACTACTCATTGTTAGAAAATTGGAAGATCATTATTCAGTATTCAAATGTCTGTTTGTTATTAAGCACCAGAAAGCCATTATTTTCATTTCTCAAGTATTCAAGATCCTGTTCAGTATTGAAAAATGGTTACTAACATCACAGCATAGTAATACCGATCATAGATTTACAATGACAGCATTTCTAAAAATAAAACATGCTACACTGTGTAACTTCCTCCGTTATTACTGAAATGCTGTGCCAGATGCAAGCAATATGAAGGAATTTTTCCTCATACGTGACAGAGAAAAGGACTGGAGGGTTTTCAACCTTATTCAACAGCAGAGCTTCCAAAAATGAGTCACTCTTAACCTTATATATTGACATTTGGGAGTCTCCAAGTGCCTTTAAGTTTTTCAAGGGTCTTACTATGGTCAGACAATGAAACTGCTGGCCACATAAACCACTTCAGATATTTGCAGATCTATCAGTATGTTAACAACAGCTGACACAGGGCTCCTGAGCTCTGAGTGATGATGTGGATTATCAAACCAATTTTATGAAGGGGAAAAAAAAAAAAAAAACAGATAGCTTTCAACCCTGCTTTTTGGAGCTCAGGCTTGTAGTGAAAAGTGTGGAAATAATGCTGCCAGAAGATAAGGCATAGAAGTCAAAAGCTAGGCAGCTTGAACACAAGGCACGCAGCCAGGCTGGGTTGTAAATATACATGAAATAGACACGACACATTTCCCTTTTTTCCCTGGTTTGGGAAATAAGGGGTGTCCCCATATGCCCTGGGAAGTGAGGAAGCAGAGTAACACATATTCTTAAAAATGAATTTGCAAGAATGTTCAAGTTGCTTGAAAGATTTAAGTTCAAAGGCTGTATGACAGCCATCCTTTTACTAGCAAATTTTACTCAGTCCTTAGCCATAAAACTGATCTGCATTACTGCAAGTCCTTTAGTTTTGGTATTTTTATGATTAACAAAGTGAAACTATGATTAACTCATGCATGGGATGGATAATGTGTCATGTTATGCAGACTAAGTTTTCAAGTGTTCATGCTGCTGTTGCCAGTGTAAGTGAGAGGAATTTCTAAAGAGTTCACACGCAGTTCACAGATGTGAAATATAATCATCTTACTTGCAGAACTCGATACCTGTACAAAATGTACTGCAGGCAACACTTAGAAAGACAGCCTTCAAGAAAGACAGATTCAAACACAGGGCTTCTCATCTGCAAATTTCTGCAGCAAATACAGTCACACTGTTTCTTTTTAGTTCAATACCACCCTCTCATCTTTTTAATTGCTGTAACAATTGAGTCCAGACATCTTTTATTTTCCGCACAATGCCTACTGCAATGACATTCCAGTGCATGGCTAGGACCTCTAAGCACTGTTATAAAATGTACTTCAAATAGCTTAACAAGTACTACTAGTACAAACAGAACGTAATTAGCAAAGCAAAATCACATCTCTGTTCAAACCACTTGCACGCACTAGCAAGTTTAACTCATATCTCATCACTGCTTCTGAAAGAGCTAAAAGGCATCTCAGTTTGCCTGCGTTCTAAAGAAAGTTCTGCAGAGTCAGTTACCCTTTCCTACATAGATATCTTCTTAGCAACACTGCCAAGCAAAAACTATCACAAACACTATCAGTTTCCAAAAACAGGAGTAAAAAAAAAAGAAAAAGACATTTAAAAAAGATGTCAGTTGTAAAAGTAATGCAAATCAGCACGAGATCTGAGCCAAATACAATACCTGTTAGTACCAAAGACTCAAGAAATATCAAGCAAAAGCTTCTAGTTAAGTTGACAGCCTCTACATTTTAAAATAGGAAACATAAAATAATTCAATATTTAAATGACTGTGACGACTTGTAGAATAAAGTTTTGGTCTAACAAAATATCAACACCTGACAATCTATCGATTGGTATAAGAGAACTGCATCTCAAACTTGACTGTTATACACAAGACTGATTAAAACAAACAAACAAACAAAACCTTTGACAGTCCCAAATTAGAAAACTAATAGGCATATATGAGTGGTATTTACATATTGTAATACGTGGCAAGAATTTTTTCTGGTTGCTTCCCATTCACTGTTGCAAATTCAGTCAAGATTGAGACTTTTTTTTTCTTCCTAAAGCACTCAAAATTAAATAGACATTCGACATTTTTTAATTAAAATATTCAAAAAAGGTAAGGTTTATTGCACTCTTTTTGACAAACTGTTTACATGTACTCCATTTGTTAATATTATTCTACATAACACAAAATGCTTAAGTTGGAAAAAAACCCATAAGAGTATAGTTTGAAAAAGAAAAACCATAATACCACTTCCAATTCTGTTTCTTTTAGGTGTAGCTATTATAAAACTGGAACTTTTATATTTTTATTTTTAATGCAAAGATAAGCACTACAGAGTGATTACTGAAATAACATTTTCATTACATAAACTAAATGTAAATTCAATTTGAATCTCTACTTCTTTGAGCTACAAACTCAGGAACAGAAACAAACAATCAGGACATTCAGCTTAACTTGGTAAAGGTATATCTTTGAAAAATTTATTTCTTGGGTGTTCACCTTTACAAGTAAGAACTCAATAATTGTTGATATTAATTCATACACAAAAGTATCAACACATCAGTGTCCATAGTTTGGTAAAGTAGACATTAGAGGTCTTCAATATAGCATAGTCATTATCACTTTGTAATAAGGAAGTTTATACACACTGCACCAGAGAAACAACCTTGCAGCATTTGAGAGTCAAGCATAGAAGAAAATTAGTAAGTCATCTAATTACTTCTGCTTGTGTTGCTGATTCTATGAGGCTCTGTCTCATTTTGACAGCACATTCTGACAGATAGGAACTTAAGGAATCCTCAAAGAAACCACTCACGGGTTACCCATGTGTGTGAAGGTAAGGAAGACAGTCAAAATTCTTGAGCGACTTGCTGTCAGACACTAGCTCTCAGTAATTAAAAGCCAATATTTATTGATGTCCATATAGTTAGACTCAATCTAGTTCCTACTTCGTGTTTTTCATAAACACAAATCAAACAATATAGAATGATAGAACTGCGATATGTTTTACAAATGTAAGTGGAATAATACCTTCTTTAAAGATTACATATTAATCTCACTTATTAATAACTACCACATACTAATCTCATGGGTATTTCATTTTACAGGAGCAAAAAGTGTTTCGCTAATATCAACCTAAATAAATGTTCCTTCCCTCACTTGTTTTGCAACATTTTCAGCCCATTTTGGGACAGAAAACAGATTGATTCAAAAGAGGAATCTCCACCTTGACAGCATGACACTCTACTAGAAACTATTGCAATGAAACATAACATCTGAAGAAATACAGATGTATCCTCAAAGAAGACTTCTAGAGCAAAACTTGATCTCTTTATAATTTGGTATCACTTTGTACATTTGGTCAGCTTCTTCTTTTGATACTGCCTGAGAAGTGATCATGAGCTAACTGATACACTCTGGTACAGCACCCTTCTAGCTTTGCAGTATGAAGTTATACCCCTTGCTCTTGTGCTAGTGTTAACAGTCTGCTAGTTTTAAATCTATGGCGAATAACAGAGCTGAAGTCGGAATTCAATGTTCTCAAATATAAATTTGATAGGAAAGACTGGAAAGTTATGGACAGTATTTTCTACTTACTAATGTATGCAGTACAACTACCATGGAATGCTAAACAAACAAGGCCTCTCTTCCAGTATCCTTACACTTCATCAAAACTGCCCTGCTGCATGCTTTATTAACAGAAACTTACAGGTTCTACTGAAGGGAGTAAATGGAGGCAAACAGGAAAATCAAGGGAAAAACAGAAATGAGAAAATAATACTTGGCAGTATTATGTAAATAAATGGAACTGGAGGCAGAATACATGGGCTCTGGTCTCAGACTTACCACTGAACTGTGTCAGAAACTCAGTTTACTGTTTTCATCCTATGTATCATTCACACCTATGAGTGTTTTGCTGTTAGAGGGAACACATACAATCTTTTCCATACCTTGCCAAATGGCAAGCCAGAGTAACAGCACATCTGTTAACTGTTAAATGCTATCACAGTAATCAATGAGAATTAATAATATGATCCATTGACAATCCAATGAAGGCAGATTCTGCTTAAACCATTCAAAAGTGTAGACAAGATCCTTTCAAAAATAAGTACTGAGTTCTGCGTCTATTTTATGCTTATTCATGCAACAAAATTTTAATCCATGCAAGCAAGTAAATATCAAGTTTTGTAACATTAAGAAATGGTTACACAAAATATCACTAATATACTCATATTTCTTGAGCAATAATGCTTATAGTAAAAAAAATCTCTTTCCTGAGAAGTTATAATTTGCTTTTATGTACTAAGGTAGGTGAATTTTGCATATTCTACATTTTCTGCAGTTAGATATGTTTGAATCTAGCTCTTTCCCATGAACATGAACACATAATTTCTATTGGTTCTGAAAACTCTAATACTTAAAATCCATTCAGTTGAAATCACTTCTCAGTGGCTTCATTCAAGACAGATGGAACTGATCACATTCCTAAGATTGACCACATTCTGATCCATTTTGGTAGAATTCTAGAACAAAATCTAGAACTGTTTTTTTCTTCTGTTTTCAAGACATGCAAACATAACAGGTTTTGAGCAATACTCTCATGGTAAACCTTTATGCTCGCAGAACAGGATTTTCTCATTAATTTTTTAGTCAAGTTCCTCTTGCTCTCCAAAGCTCCTTATAAATACTAGAATGGTTTTGTTTCCAGACTTTATACTGCCTTGCATTACATTTCCATCAATCACTGGAAAGCTGGAAATATCTGGTAAAAATCTGACTTAAAAAAAAAATCTAAAAAATAAAAGTTCAGTTTTCAGATTAAAAAAATGAGTTGTCCGGCACAAGTCACGTCAAGATTTTGCAAAATCTTATCAAAAAAATGTTTTAGTCAATCCTTCTAAATGTATAAACCACAGGAAACACTTTGTATGGACTTAATACACATAAACACCAAATGAGAGATGTAAATGTGCAGCAATCTAATAAAGATTTGAGCTATGCAATTTTGCAATTCAATGAAGCACTAAATCTAAATTGCATAAGCAGTAGGTTAGTGGTATGCCCTTCTATGAATTACTTGAAAGCAAAAGAGTCAACTGCACATACTGCATTTAAAAACAGTTGATTAGAAAACTAACATGAACATCAAATCAATTTCATACTCTCACTTCCTTGTTGTTGTTTTTTGTTTAACTTTTTTTTTCCCCCTCTCCCTGGGATCAAACAACCGAAGTGTGATTTTGTGGTTTGAAGTCAACTTCCACGCTAAACAGATAAACAGATGAAGTGATGAAAAGTTATTTTTTTTTCAGTTAACATGATATAACAAGCAAATATGAAAATAAGACTATTTCCAAAGGACTTCCACACAGAAATCCACATGGAACAATAGTCTCATAATACACTACAAGAAAAACTACACAGAATTTCCATCATAATTATTATCAATGCAGACGTCCTAAAAGACAACAGGGAAGAAGAAACAAATTTCAGTTTACAGAACACTCTGCTAACAAAACTTTGTCAGAAAAATAATCTTTCCTCTTTATCAGAACAGTTATAGGTTCACAAGGAAGGAAAACAACATCAAAAGTACAGTGAAGACTCTCTACAGATTTGTTGTTTTGCAGATTTATGTTTATACTATTTTCTAGTGTTTGTCTGCCACCTTATTCACATGACAACCTTTTAAAAAAATGCAAGGAAGAGGTTTTGGCTGGTTTTGCTTTATTTACTTTTATTTTCTGTTTTGTTGTTTTTCTTCTACATAAATAAAATCTTTCTGCAGCCAAAGTTGACTGTAAGTGCAGAGGATTTACAGCCTACACCAGCAGGTAAATAAACAGCCTGCTCAGTGGAGCAGAATTAAGTATCTGTCCAGAGGACAGAAAGCCAATACTTCACAAATGCAACTGTTTGATATTGACTGTCAGAGGTATTTGCATGCAGCTCCTTAACTACAAATACTCATGAATCTCTCCAGATACAGTTCGTTATCTTGACTCTAAGTAGCTCTCTCTAGTTAGTTTCTGCATTAGCCATGACAAATGCATTTTAGAAACTCAGACAGGTAAAGATTAAGTCGATACAAGTCAAAGAAAAAAAACCTTGAGCTATTTCAGAATGGCTTGCTTAAGCTCTTCAAGTTAACCAGTACTCACCTACATAGGCTTCATCATCCACCGGCAGGGGTACTGACATGCAGAGGTAGGTATCAGACTGCTCAAAGACAAAAGAACAGAAATTACTTTAAAATACGGCATTCTTACAGTGAGAATAAAAAACAAAAGTATCAAAATTATTTTAGGGGACGAAGGGAGTAAAACTGAAATACAAAAAAATATGAATTAGAAATTATACACTCGTAAGTCTTGGCACTGACATAATTTGCAATGGTTAACAAACACCACACGCTCTCTGCCTGGAAAAAAAATTGAAAGGGTAACAGTACTCCCAGGATGTCCAAGTAAGCAGCATAAATCAAAGTGTGACACATAAAAATGATAAGAATTAAACTTCTGATTTATTATACTCCCAGTATGCGTTCTTTCATTATTTACAAACCTCCTATATTGTAAGGACAAAGAGAATCTCAGAGCTAAAGATTTTTCTACCAGTAGCAGCACATCCCCTGAATCGAAGATGCACAGAACTGGACAATGAAGTGTAAAAGTACAGTGCCATTGTAACAGCAGTCATAGAAACGGATTTATTTGTGATTCATGCATCTAGCTATATGATAATCAATGAAAATATTTTTTCCTGGACATTACAACAAACATCATATGCCCTTTAAAACAAAGAACATAATTAACTAAAAAATAATAAAATCAATTAGCAATTTTCTTGCTTAAACATTGTAAAAGACTAGCAATTTCCTGGAGTAATTGAATGAACAATACAGATGAGATACAGAACACTGGGCAGTCCATGCAGACAACCTATCAAGAATGACCTCTGAAAGATGTTACAGCTGCCTTAGTAACCTAGAAGACTTTGCATTTAAAGTGCTCAGCATGTCAGCTTTGAAATTATTCTTGGATTAAAATAGGAAAAATCAATTAAAACACAAAACCAGCACACTCAGTGCAATGGTCACAAATTAATATCCAGGTTTGAAATCTGCATGTACCCTGGAACATGAAATAATGTTCCTGAAAACAAAACTGGGCATATCCATGGGAAGGAATGCTCTCTTGTTGCTCATCAGCAAAACAGCAAATCATTAGTACAGCACAAAATTATTGACTTTAAATGCACATGAACTACTAAAGCAAAAAGTGAAATAAGCTTTATTTTCATCTGCTAGGTGAAGGGCAGTTCCCTACAATAGCACCATGTAGGAAAAACAGTACTTGTTTTACTGAGGTATTTGTCCAAAGATTATCTAGGATGACAACACTGCTGTACGGAATTAATTCATTACCATGTTTTATTTAGATGCAATAGAGATTACTCTTTAAGATCAGGGATGTGGCTTGTAGCTATGCTATTATCTAATTTATGTGTTATTTTTCTGTTTTAAGGTTGTTAAAGATAGAAAAGATCATATACCAGTGGCAGTACTTCACTACATCCATGAGCTCCAAGACCAATAGGATGTCGTCTTTCACTATTATTCAGCAAAACAGATGAAAACAAAATTCTTGCTATAAAAGACTTTAAGTTAATTAAAAAATAAAATCCACTGCAAATAGGTTTAAACAATTAAATGCAGCTGAGAAAGAGTAACGAGTTCAACAGTGATAACAGTATGTGATTACACAAAGCACTGATGTCCACAGATAAGGAACTTGCACTGGTGGTTTGCTTGAAGATGGAAAGGATAAACACAAGTCAGTTTATACAACTGATTTGAATGCCTTTGTGAACTCTAAGCATATGCATTTACAGAACACACAAAAGCCATTTAGAAATTGAAAAGGAAATAGTCTATTTCCTATTTATCCTGGATTCACAATTTCATTTAGAAACTTACACTTATCAAGTCAACAGTAGCAATGCTGCTCCGATGGAGATGCTATAAAGCAGCATGTCACTGAGGCTGCTCAGCTGCCCTTTCCACAAACACTACCAAACTTACATCATTTGTGAAGAACATTGTATAAAAGAAAACTCTTTCACATCACAAAAGAATGTCATTTGGTTTCTCAGATTAGCTAGCTGATGATCTGAATAAAAGTTCCACTTTCTTTGCATTACATCACAGCAGAATGATCCAGTTGAAGCGTTTTTCTTTTCACAGAAAAATGCAAGATGAAGAATAGACAACACAGAACACATTGGTGTTACCCTAAAGATACTAATTTTGTCTCAATTAACATTAACTAATTTACACCTTCTCTAGTAACATTCTCTCCTCCTCTTTTTATTTTTTCATCTTTCCCACAGAAGTTGCTTTGATTCAGAACTCAGGAACTAAATGCAGTCATAACCAATACAGCAATCCATCTCCAGAAATCCTTTACCACTGCATTTCAAAAACTGCACTTGTTCCCTTGCTCACTGGTTCACTTTGATATCTTTCTTGATTTGATACAGACTCACATATAGGCCTTGAAACTACACACAAATACCTAGAGAGCTAAGAGATACATGAAGAAGACAGTGAGCTAGAAAGAAGCCACTACAGAAGCATCTCCTCTCTAAAGAAGACAATTCATCTCCATTCCACAAAAGCAAACTAATAGCACTAAAACTAAAAAACATTTGGTCATCACTTTCTGTGAACTGCAAGAAAAAGACTGCCTTTCCTGGATTATTTCCCACTATGTATATTGTGCTTAACTTGTATAAAAAGGAACCAAGTTTCCTGTGGCTAGAGTGGGTCAGTGTGGAAGGAGGAAAGGAAACAGGAAGGAAGAACAAAAAAAGTAGGTGAGAAAGGAAAATACGGCCTGGACTATGACATATGAGACTAGGTGTTATTTCTGCTTATCTTCGTAAGAATTATCGTGGCAAGTTGCCTTCTATTGCTGTCTTCCTTCCCCACCCCTCTCACAAATCTACACTAGAGAATAACATTTGCTTTCATAAGCACTGCTGGATATAGATACACAAGCATATTTCCTGTCTAACAACAATCACAGCCTTTTGTTGATGGTCTTGCTTTTTGTTTTTCTTTTTGAACAGGAACAGGAAGTGACTGACTCCTTCATACATGTTTTCTGACATTTCAACTAATTATCCCTCAGGTTGCATCAATTAGAAATGTTCATCCTGAAGAATTAGGAGTATTTTTCACTCTCTCTGTAAGGGATGCTTAGTATTTTGTTGCAGACAAATAAAATACAGTAGAAACTGTATCTTTTTTTTGTACTTACTGGAATGATGCCACTTACTCTAAATTTTATGCTCCTGGGGGGTGTTCCCCAATAACTGAAAGCCTCATTTTCCCTTCACTATTTTTTGAAAGTGCTATCTGCAACAATGAGTCATCATCTACTGCAGCACAACATCCTGCTCTTCCCAAGCATCTGCAGCCCTTTTAAAGAGATGTATCTTTTAATGACATATATAATTCCCTGCTTTGCCTCACTGAATAAAACAAAAATTAAACATTGTTTATCTTGCTTAATAAAACTACATCTGAAAGTGACAGCAGAATTTGAGTACTTTTATGTGAATTTTAAAAATGCTGATATTAAAAATTAATTCTTCATTGTTCCTGACTTGGTTCACTAGAAGATAAGTTACTTCAAACCAGAAAGAAAATACAGACATAACCTCCTGGAATATTTTAACATTTTAGAATGTTTGGTCAAAAGTATTACTCTTGTTGAAATGCTCTCTGGCATTCTCTCTTAGCTTGTCAAAGTTGCAGTAATGTTCAATTTAATGCAACTAAAATTGAACTGAGAAACTACCTGAAATTTGGTGTAAATTGCAATTTTAAACTCTTCTCTTACTAGCACAACTGTGCATATTTCATTTTAATAAATCTCATACTTGTTCTAATAAGTTTGAGCAATTAATTGTAAGAAATCAACATACCAGAAATGAAATTAGTCAGGTGAAAATATTTTTCTATCCTTTGAAACGGTTTTTTTAATTTATATTCTTTACTGAACATGCACATATATATTAAGGCTATCATTTTCTTTATTTACTTTATGTTAGTGGTACTTCAGGCAAGCCCTTATTTCTTTAGCCCCCTGACAAAAACAACACAATACTTGGGAAAAGAAGAAAACCACACTTCTCTCACCTGCTTGGGTGTCACTCCAGGCATACGAATGTTCAATGCGAAATCTGACAGTCCAAATGAAATCACTGGCCTGTTGCTCCCAAAACATTCATTGGAAAGAGATCTAGTAGGATCTTTATACCTTAAAAATAAGGAGGAATATGAAATTGCTTGGTTTTTGCTTTTTTAGTATATATTTAAAAAAGATCCTTAGAAACAGTAAAGAAGTCTGACAACACAGAATGGGCTCCAGGACAGATAGAAATTCCACTCCTTCATTAGAACACAAAAACATCTTAGTTATTAAGCAATTACTGAAGTAATTCCTGTGAAAAAACAACCAGAAGGATTAATCTCATCCAAATAATTGTCATAGGTACATGAATGTACAGATAAAGAATTAATTCACTAGAAAATATCAAGTACTACTAAATATTCAAGACAGATCATTGTCTTGTTCAGGAATATGTACCTGTTGTACAATTCAATAAAGGAGATTTTTTTAAATTCCAACACTATGACTTCTACAGCAATTCCCAATGCAAGCAAAGAAGCAAGACAGTAAGTTTTAGAACTTCAAAGAAATATTAAAATCTATACTGATGGCAAATTATAAACAAGTTTGATAAACGAATAATACAGTACAGTAAAAACACTTTTTGGAGAGCTATATCTCTTATATTAACTAGATTAAGTTTGCCTATGCAATCTTACAGTCGCTTCTGTTTACTCCTGCCCCAATATTTCAAAGGATTCAGCAGTTTAAGATCATCAACTTCTTTGTTGTTGCTGGAACAGTGTTTTACACTGCAAGCTAGCAAGAGCAGGGGAAATGTATTTATTCACTGTGTAAAGTCTCAAACACACCTGTGGCACTGTGTAACACAATGTATTCATTATTGTTTTTATCATCCCAATGATAGCCATCCTAAACTTATATTTTATAGAGTTTTTTAAGAAGAAAGCAGGAGTTTGTCCTCACTATGACAAGAGTGCCACTTAACAAAATTTGCAAACAGAACACAGAGCAAGTGAGCAAAACCAAACAACATGCACAATTTTATCCATGACATGCTTTTTCATACTTTTATTATACTTCTGTATAAATTTGAAGGCAGCCCTAAAAAGCATCCACTTAACACATAAGATCTTTCTGCATAACCCACCTCTTGAAGACAGAAAGTGGGCTTCTGAAACCCAAACAGATGTTTTGAAAAACAAGAATCAGTATTAGCAGGTTGTTAACGAGGCCAGCCATGTCCACCCTGCAGTTCCTGGCCCAATTAAGGGAGCAGAAAAAGGGCCACGCAGCTCTATCGGCTGTGATCCTGACTATTAGGCAGCAGCAGCATCAATTCATTACTTCACTATTACATGCTCTGCAGGTATTCTCCATCTTCTGACAGACCATCTGTCTTGGAAAGTGATGTACTGTAAATCGGGAAGGTGGATGATGCTATGTTGTCTTTATTACTAGCTGTAAAAATCTGCAGAAGAGTTTTCCCTTGGAGACAGATGAGACTGTGCCTTTGTCCACTTAAGGGGCTGAAGTGAAGTAGCACTCCTGATGCTTTCTCCCCAGGTTGCACAGTCAAATCTGCGTGCTTCTCACCAGCCCATGGTGCCAGAGACACCCAGTGGCATCACAGAAACCAGCATCCGTCATCTTTCAGAACCTATAAAAATAGAAGCAGATAAAGGATGACTAACACATTATAGTAAGAGTTCTCAGCAAATCACTGTTGAGAGTTTTGAAACATTAGTGAGTATTCTCACAAGGTACAACCCAAGCCAGTGAAGAAAGCACCTCATTTTAGCCCCCTCCCATCCACTGAGAGTCAGACACTGATACATTCAATATTGATATACAAAACTCACTCCAGTAGAGAAAAAAAAAAAAAAAAAAACAAAANAAAAAAAAAAACAACAAAAAAAGTTGATATGCAAAAGGCGCTTTGCCTTGGAATATTTCACATATACAACAGTACAGTAAAACATGTTCTGCATGCAGTGATAAAGCAAAAAGCTCTATAAATTTCAAGAACTATCACAAATTTCTGCATTTGTAGCAGACTGGGTTATTTTTAAAACAACCAGTACCACAGTACTATATTATTCTGTCGTTAATATATATATCGTAGTGCATAAATGATACTAACAGATTGCTTTCAGAAATACTACAAAATGTTACTTGCCTACTATTTCTATATTCCACCGTTTATTTCAGCTTAAGACATTACTCTCCATATTGCTCCAAGTAACTTTAACTTCATAGATTCATAGATTCATAGATGCATTAGGTTGGAAAGGACCTACAAGATCATCTAGTCCAACCATCCTCCTATCACCATCCCTACCCACTAAACCACTAAATCAAATCCCTTAGCACCTCATCTAAACGCTTCTTGAACAGCGCTAGGGATGGTGCCTCAACCACCTCCCTAGGCAGGCCATTCCAGTGCCTGACCACTCTTTCAGAGAAAAAGTTTCTCCTCAAATCTAATCTAAATCTTCCTTGGCGCAACTTGTGGCCATTCCCTCTCGTCCTGTCACTAGTAATCTGGGAGAAGAGGCTGACCCCCTCCGCACCACAATCCCCCTTCAGGAAGTGGTAGAGTGCAATAAGGTCTCCTCTGAGCCTCCTTTTCTCCAGACTAAACAATCCCAGCTCCCTCAGCCGCTCCTCATAA
>VXAB01001444.1:364943-426432 GCA_013399175.1 Odontophorus gujanensis | reverse complement strand
TTTTCTTTTTTATAATTTTATGTTGTTTCTCAAAAGAAATCTGTCACATTCTTGTTGACTCCGTTCTTGGAGATTGGACCTCTGAGGGCTAGCGATTTTCCATGCTAGGGTCACTTCCACATAGACACCAATATGGAGAAGTAGAAAATGGTGTTTAATAAGGCACAGCAGTTCTTTATATACATATATCTGTCATCGTCTACGCCCCTAAGCACACATCATTAATCAATCTCAGAGCAGGGGAGGTCCTGTCGTGTAACATCCTGATGTCCCAGCCACGCCTACTACAACACATTCAAAATAGTTTTATACTCTCAACGTTAATACATGGTTAAACTTTTAAAAATCAGCCTATACATAAATTCTTCTCTCTTCATTTTTCCATTTGCAGATTAAGAGGTTTTTAGCTATTCAGAAACATCTCAGTATACAAAAGCATACCACAAAAGTCCAGAAATTTTAGACAATCTTCTGCATATGGAAATGTAGACGAGAAAGTAAAATTAATCTCTCAGCTACAATACAAAGGCTTTTAAAGGAATCTCTAGGAGAGTCATTATACTGGTGTATGCTTTAGTATTAGTTTAATTACTATGGAGTTCCAGAACTGTTGAATTAACAATCTGGAGGCAGACTTGTGGAGAAAGGTAGACAAAAGACACCAAAAAAACCTACAAGCCATAAAGACACTTAAATTTTTCTGTATGATGAGAACTTTTTGCTTTCCACATTTGAACAAATTTCCTATATATGTAATTTTGGAAGAAGAAAACAAAAATATACATCGATTAGGCAAGGAAATAGAAGTTAGATTTTCATCTCCAAATGGCCTTTTTGCTCTTGCAGATGCTCAATATTCTGGAAGTACAAACAGCTTGCTTACTGCTATTCTGTGAGAATATAGGGACTGAAAACTGCAGAACCCATGATTCCTAGCATCTAACACACTTGAATTTTGAAGAAGAGGAGTAAAAACAAAAACAAAAACTTTCAAAAGAAGTTACACACCTGTTTACCTTATAGACATAACTCACCCTCTTAATATAATTTGAGTTTTGTATTTGAACAGTTTGCCTTAATTACTGTCCCGGAAACCTTTCAGGGCCAATTTGTTATCAGTTGGTTTACTGTTCTCTACCTAGTTACTTTTCAGGGCACCACAATGGGGTTGATACTGAAACTGATTAATTAAATCTGTGGGGTGAAAGTAATTTAGAATAAGCATTCTGAATTACAAGTATATACTAGACTAACTGTAGTTCTTACCATCTCCATCTCTTAGAGATGGCATCTTCTTCCAAGGCTAAATAACCTCAACAGATAAGAAGGATTTGGGGGCAGAGACACAATTATTAACAGCAGGTGTTTAATTAAGATCAGAATACAGATTTAGTTTTTATATGAATGACAAATCCATTAAGTACAATTCTAGAAAATCTTAGACAAACTGCATATCTCTATGTTCAGCCAAATTACATATACGTGAACTGACTTGGTGTGGGAGGAGTAAGATTTATGTTGCTGGTGACAGGGCATATGCCAAACACTTTACTGGTTTAAATGAGATCTATGTTCTCCCTGTGTGGATAATAAAAAAACGGTAGGTGAAGAACTTATATAAAGGTCCCAAGTACTACTAGAGAAACAAAAGTCTAAAGAAACAAATATGAAAAATGGAAGTTATCCTGATCTTGAAAGAGCTCTTTGATTACATTAAGATCATTAAGTTATCATAAAATTATTTGAAAAGAAAATGACACACATATCTATTCCATGGAAAATGTTCTTAGGGAAATAAGATGACCTTATTTCCATCTCAATAAGTTTACTCTTCTCTCTGTTGATGGCAATAAATATATATATATATATTTAGCTTAAGATGCTGTGAGTCATTCAGAGTTCTCAATTAGGACGCATCTCAAAAAGCTGCTTATAAAAGATAATAGGTCTATCTTGCATTCTTAAAACATTAAATTTAGATTGAGATACTGTATCATCCTTTGAAAGCACCGAAAATTATCATTTTAGGCTAGAATTACATACAAGTAACATGATTTTTTTTTTACTTCATCATCAGGGACATTTCATAGAATCATAGAACAGCTTAAGTTGGAAGGGAGAGAAGCACTATTAGACCCTGACCCTGCAAAAACTCTATCTGCTTCCTGCTTAGAAGTTCCCCTCAGGTACTGATGGTTGCAATAAGGTCTCCCCAGAGCCTTCTCCAAGCCAAACAAGCCCAGCTCTTCCAATCATACTAATAAGGGAGGTGTTTCAGCCCTTTGATCATCTTTGTTCCCCTACTTTGGAACAGTTCCAACAGCTCTGTATCCCTTTTGTGTTGAGGACCCGAGGTTTGGAGACAGGACTCCAAGTGAAGCCTTACAATGGCAGAGCAGAGGAAGACAACGACCTTTCTTGCCCTGCTGGCCTCAACTTCCTAAACCCATCAAAATGGAAGGGCTATTTTACACATAAAATTAGATAGATATCCTGCAAAACAAACCTGAAAGAAAGAACAGCAGACATCTATGATAGAAATTAGTCTAAAGAACAAACTGGAAAGGTTCTGTTCTCTTGCCTGCAGCAAGATTAATAATGCCTGTGTCATTTCTGTTTAATAGTCTGAGCTCTTCTCAAAAGTCTTCCTTGATTGACATCAAATCAGCAGGGGCTTTGCAATCTCCTCAGAAAATCTTCCTCAATACTTTCTAAGTTACACTGGTAGATACATCTTTAGTGTTCTCCTTTAACTATGCCTCTTTCACTACAATTTAAGCCTTCTTCCTCCTAACGCTTCTGAAAACATTCCTTTACTATATGTCTTACATATTTGAAAAGTATTCCCCTTTTCAATCTTCCAATGTAAGTCATGTTTCCTAGTTCTACCATTCCAAATTTCTAACAAAATCTCCAAGATTTTTCTTATCAGTCCACTTCTTCCTCAAATTCTAGCAGAAATCCATACACAGAGTAGAAGAGTTACCTTTGACTATGCAGTGATTTTCCTATTTGTTACTTCATTCCTTTCCTAAAGTCTTAAAGTTTGTAAACAAGATAAAAATAAAGCAGTATGTTTATCTGGATCAAGTAGTATGAAAATAACAAGTAAAAGCAGCCCTGAATTTCTATGGTGTTTTTCTGCTAAAACAAAAAGACACTTTGCTTTGGTTGAATTTGAAGAGTACGGTTAAATAATTTTGTATTCTATTTGACACAGTCATTCTTCATTTTATGTCTTAATATCCTTGCTTCCTATCTTGTCTGTTCCAGGTGTACTTTCCTAGATACACAATGTCTCTTACTACTTCATTAATGAATGCACAATACTCATTCTCTTCCAGATGATAACTCAACCCAAGAATATCATCAAGTCTTACTTTGTGGGTAGGCAGTAGGTATTACCTGTAGCCACTTGCTGTTCATATCTTTACATATTCCTTCCCCATGAAGTGACTGATTATTTTATACATAGTCATACAACATATTTCAAATAGAGTGAATCACAAATTTGACCCAGGTTGCATTTTTCTTTCCTTTTTCATTTTAACTGTTGTAAACCTTGGTTCCTACAGTCAAAACAAATGCCACTTCAGCTTAGGACTTAATGAGCAAGCTAGATTTTGAAAGAGATCATTTATACCGATAATGGGAAACAAAGCACAGAGAATATTGGCTGATAATATATAAAGAGAAAGAAACAAGGGCTTTGACACTGAAAGTCTATATTTTGTAGAACACTATTGTGTTTTTGGCATGAAAGCAGACTGGAATACTTAGCAGATGAAAACTGCCAAAAATGTATGAGATAATTTCCATGGGAACAGGAGAGGCTAACAAAAATTTTATATGAACACCAAAGCCTAAGTCCTGAGATGCATCTCAGAAGCATAATGAAGAAAGAAGACTGAAAAAAGACTTAAGGCACAAGAGTCTTCAGTTGTACTGCATGAGTCTGAGATCGTTGTAGTATATGGAACTTTCCTAAATCAAACTGGGACAATACTACAAGCAGAAATAAGGACCAAAACATGCCAACTATGTCAGCATCAGGCACCTCTTCATTAGAGCTTTGTTTTAGCTCTCTACACATACACAACTATACATGAGGACTCATAATTTTAATGCTTTTGGGCAAGATGTCAATACTGTGAGAATGCATTATGTGTAAAGTAATTCCACCTAAATTTTCTTTCAAGTAATAGAACTTGAGATACCAGCAACATTATGTAGAGAACAACGATATTTTTGCCTAGTAATAAAGACTTCTGACATTGCCCTTGCACAGAGCCAGGCTGCTTATGTTTCATGCTGGCCAAGCATGGCACAAGAGTCACTGAAATGACTGTAAACATCATCTCTTGTGGTGTGGCTACTTGTGTTTTCTCTACTGTGTGTCACTGTTGCATTTTGTATGCTGTTTTTTTGATGTTCTCTACTTTTAATAACAGACAAGTAAAGATGCCAAGAGTTCGTACTGGGGAGAAAAACTCTGTAACAATTCTAGTAATCTTATTACATTATTACATTTCCCACCTGTTGTTAGAACAGCAAGACAAAATCTCATGACATACTTGAGAGACATTTTTGCATCTAGCAGGAATGTTGTTTTGTGACAGCTTTGGACAAAATATTTCACTTTTATATATTTGAAATGAAATTCCAGGTATTTGAGATGTAGCATGCAACTTTAAATGTTACTTATGTTAATATAAATTATCTTAGGGTGACACTTTTAATTAATGTAAAGTTTAATAAAAGTTATTTGTAAAGCATGCAATTTTTGTCTGAATTATTTCAGCAGACTTAATTGAGAATAAAGTTACCCATCCCTCTAAATTTTTAAATAATCTTACATTTTTGGAAATATTTTATATAATTTTATTAACACTTAATTGAAGTAAACAGAATAGTTGTTCTACATATTTATTTTGAAGATCTTGACTTAGGTAATAAAACTCCTTAAGGCCAAAACAAGCCAGTCTTATGAAGTCAGTGACACATGATGAAAGTAAACATCAATAATTGTACACTGATACCAAGCCTACTGAATATTCTGATATGTAAAGCTAGTGTACACCTGAAAATTCAGAATATTTTAGTCATTCTATAATTATTAATTCACTAGCACAACTATAAGTCTTCCTTATTAACACTATACAGATTAATTTTTTATTTCATTTTATTTTATTTTATTTTTAATATTTGGAGGTTTTATATTCCAGACAATTTAGTCAATCTCAGACTAAATCTCAGGTCAAGAATAATTTCTCAGTTTGAAGTGAAATGGAATTTCACAGAGGCAATGCTTATAAGCAAAATATTCAATCTAAAATTTATGTCATTTCTTCACGTACAGACATGAGACTGTTTCCACCACTGTTGACTGTTATCATGGTTAGAAGACTAAGTATTACTGATATACATCAGGAAGTTACAGACATTCAGAATACAGCTGATTTGATCTAGCTTGAGATAACTTCACGTTAATGGAAAAACAGAATTAGATAATCTAAGTAACATCCCTGATTCTATGGACAACCAAATCACTGACATGCTCACTGCTTGTTAATGTACTACCAGTACTCAGTTTCAACTCAGAAATTGGACAATATATTCATGTTTTTGTATTTTTGTACTGAGAGTGTTCTGCTAAGCAGTCTCATTACATTGAAGTCAAATTCCAAATCTTTTGTCTGAATTAAAACTACCTATATCAATGACCTAGATGTCCTTCTGGGACAGCTGACAGTTTTATAGTTACCCATTGTTTTTTTTTTTCCAAGCAACTTTGCTATCTGTAATAATTTCTATGCTATTTCTGGATAATAGTAGTGCCAAGGATTACCTTGTCACAAAAAAAGATAGGCTTGCATTGCTGTGTACTCTGTTTACATTCTCCAGGAACTTGCTCTACATTATTTTCTACCTACATAGCATCATAAAGAATGAGTTCCTAACAGAGTAAGAGAAAGAATACAACAAGCAAATCAGCATACTTACTTTCCTTCATCAGTACAGTTACCTGATTATTCCTAATCATATCTACCTCCTGCCTGTGCACTTTCTCAGTAATGTCTTCCTGTGTGTAAGTCCCTCCTGTTACAGTACTATGAAGCAAATAACCTTTCTACTATATATCCCTACTTTTAATACATCCTTTCTTTACCCAGTTCTTTCTGGAGAGACATCTGTGGATCTACTACACCTAACGTGACAAACAAGATTCTTATCCTTGAAACAGTGCTTGCTGTTAGTCTGAATCATAAGAAGCATAAAGACTTGTTTTTCTTCCTGCACCAACACCAATTAAGCTAGAGTATAGAAGCACAAATTTGCAGTTGTTTCTAACATAAAATGAAACACAGCACTTCTTTAAGAAAAACTCTGTAGTGAACAACACGCTAAGATCTATACAGCTTGGCACTGAATCAGTGCACTCCAAGGAAGACTGGAAAGCTTCTCATTAATTCTTAAGGGTTTGGATGCAAGAACTCTACTTCAGTCCTCATAGCAGAGTAGTGGGTTCAGGTGTGACCTCCTTAGAGGAGGAAAAAGGATTAAATGCCTCAATAGCAGATGCACATTTCCCTTCAAACCATCCTGTTATGCTTTAACATATGCAAAGAACTGCAATGAATTCTTTATTGATGTAGTTTCCTCCCTATCTCCATGGCTGCTTTTGCAAAGAAAAAAATAAATTTATGTGGGTGTAGGTCAGGATTTATTTACTTTTTAAGACTGTTCAAAAAGGTATATTGACAAAAAAAAAACAAAACAAACAAAACAAAACAAAAACAAACAAACAAAAAACCTCAGTATCTTTCCAAACAATTTCTCCTGATTCCTGAGCCACCCAGATAGATTACTTGACTTCATGTAGAAGGTATACACACAGTTGGAAAAGCAGAATTAAGAGAGGCATCTGAGAAGTAGCTTCTGTCAAATGTTTGCTAAAGATACATCTAAAAATAAAGCTATGGATTGATACTTGTGAGGAGAAGCTATCAGCTTTCTGTCAGCTTTAAAACCTACAGAACATATGAGCTATATACAGTAATGAAGAACATTCTCCATTTTTTCCTCCCGAGAAATTTGCAAGTTTCTAACTTCACAAGCACAATGGAACTCAAGGTTTCTTTCTGAACTAGAAACGTAAGAATAGATTTAACAAACAGTGTTAGGCTCAGAAGGACATCATACATCACTAGACATTAACATTCTTTCCTTTTTTCACCAACAGTATTTGTCAAACAGCACTGAAATGGTAGGATAATATTGTCAGTTTGGTTATTTGGTTAGGGAAAAAGAAAAAGCTGTCGATAGTCTTTTCCTTTCCATGGTATCCATTGCAAATACATATATATATATTTTCTTTTTCCAAGTAGAGAATTTCAATACAATTGTCTGGATACTATGTACTTTAGGAAATCTCACCTTCTGCTAAACATGGCCAAGTAAGGAGTAGCATACCATATACAAAATAATTTCAAATTGCAACTGATAGGGAAAATTTTCCAACTGAAATTTCAACAGCAAACTGAGCAGCAACATAGCATGCATTCAGATACCCTGTCAGCATCGGCAGCATCCGCGGGCTTGCCTACTTTCTAGATTAAGAACTCACTTGCAACTTCACTGAATGGGTGGTAGCTAAACCTGGACTTAATTTAGATTTATGTCCTGTAAACATTACCATGGTAGTCTAAATATCAAATGGTGAATATTCACCTACTTATAAAAATCAATTTCTTCTAATTAATTGTTTAAATTAATTAATACTTAGACAGATTTTTTTTTTAAATCAATAGACTCTTCTAGAGAACCTTAGTCTGTAACAAAGCAGTATTAGCTATCTCATTTTTATTGGTGAAGAAATGATTCTGACTCTGAAGCCTGAATCAAAACTGGTTTCAGTAAGTTAAATTCGGTTTAGGTAAATTAATCCCTGTAACTATCAATTTTATGAGCAACAGTATTTTGATGTGCAGGTTCAATGACTCATTTCAAGTTTGGTATAGAGTTTAACAAAACTCAACATCATAACAGTTCATTTATAGTGCATATTCTTGACTTATTTCATTCTGCATCCTGTTCTGGAGCCCCCAAATACAAGAAGAACATGTAGTTGTTGAAGCAGATCCAGAGGAGGACCATGAAGATGTTCAGAGGGCTGGAGCACCACCCCTATGAGGACAGGCTGAGGGAGCTGGGGATCTTCAGCCTAGAGAAGAGAAGGCCCAGAGGAGACCTTATAGGTGACCTTCCTGTTCCTGAAAGGGGCCTTCAGGAAAGGTATGGAGGGAATTTTTGGAAGGGCATGTAGCAATTGGACAAATCAAAATGGTTTTAAACTGGCAGAAAGTAGATTTAGACTAGAGAATAGGAAGAAATTCTTTACTGTGAGGGTGGTGAGACACAGGAACAGGCTGCCCAGTGAGGAAGTTAATGATCCCTCCCTGGAAGCATTCAAGGCCTGGTTGGATGGGGCTTTGAGCAGCCTGGACTATGGGAGGCTTCCCTGCCTACAGCAGAGGTGTTGGAAATACGTGATCTTAAGCATTCCTTCCAACCCAACACATTCCATGACTCATTCTATGAGTTTAAGAACAAAAATTATTGAAATGCATTCCTGTTATTCCAGATTATAAATATGTTAAGCAGTATCTCTGGATTCAAAGGTACATTAGATAGTTACAAAAAGCTTTGCAAACCACACCTGATCCAAAGCTTTTCATCTTAATATAACGTTGTTTTGTTTTTTGTTGTTGTTGTTGTTGTTTTTTCTTGTTTTGTTTTTTTTTTTCTTCTATTTCTTCAGGTATTACTAACAGGTGAGAAGAGAGAACAGAAGACTTAGAATTTATTCAGCCAAAATCAGTGTCTTAGCTGTAAACTGACTTCAAAATTCTTAATTCCTCAGTATACACACCAGAGTCCCATCTCTATTACATATTGTTAGCAGCTTTAAGATAGAAAGATTTTGGAAGCAAAATACTTGCATCTATTCACTATGTTTAAAATTGGGGTTCATATATTAATCTTGAGCAGAAAAATAAAATAGATATAACTCATTACAATTATACATAGTTTCTGTATTATTTGTATATTTGTTTTTATAGATATTATTCATAAGACATACTTGAGTCATGAATTTAAGCACTTATGTGAATGCATAAACTTTTTTGAAGCAAAGGTTAACTGAATGAACTGTTTTGTACAGTAATACGTAGGAATGAGACTGGATGTTGACATGAGCTCTTCTGGACCTACACACAGAGAAACCTACAGAAGTTTATAAACCACTGAAAGTTGAGAGGATTTCAGAATAGCAGAATCACAGTGAACATCCTCTCACATCAACAATATAAACCTTATTTCTGATTTGTTTTCCTCAGACACTGAGTCAGTGCGTTTACATTAGAGATGGATTTTAGTTTTGAGGGCGGACCTCTGCTCCTGGCTGCCGAGTACAAGACACTCAATGGGCTTTCATAAGAAGAGTCAATTTCCAACCTGAAGAAGAGGGCAAGAGAGCTCTCTTCACTGAGCAGCAGCAGCAAAATCTCTGTCTGCTCTTTTATATATTTGAATACCACTGTGAACTGAGAGGGACATAAGTGAGGAATGAAATGCATGAATATAAGAAGTACCTACATGTTTTGGACATCCGGAGAATGAAGTGCAAATCCTTCAGCATGAGATAAAACTATCTGATGCAATTATAATTGCACCATTCTAGTACTGCACCAAACTTGACAACTGAAAATCAGTGATAACAAGCAGCCTAATGAAGCACCTACAAAACATTCTCAGAATTACTGACATTATCACAAAAGTAGTTCTAAAATGTGAAAGAAAAATGGACAGATATCAAGCTGCTTCCAAACTTAGATAGTTAAAAAAGAGCTTGACACTACCTTATGCCAATACCTGAATCAATCTCCTCTGACAGTAAGGGAGAAGATAACTGGAAAACAGAAGGAAAAAATGTGAGACAATGTTCCAACTTGTTCTAGCACAATTATGTTAACTGCCTTAAAGGAATTCCACAGAAGGGATGACTATATACCTAGGACTGCCTGACATTCGGTAGTATAAGAGATCATCCATGGAAAAATATATTATATTGATTGTTGAATGCACCAGAACTGTTTATACAGGGGTAAAAAAAAAAAAAAAGAAACATGCATAGGGAGCATTTAATGACTTTTAGCAATGCTCATTCAAGCAGACAATCTCTCATTAAACCCTCATGTGCCAAGAGAATGAAAAATAACTTTCTTTGGCTGTATGACAGCAGAAGCTAATTAATATGAGTTCTAATTTAAAGGAATGTTGTCAATTTACACATAAAAAGATAAAAACAAGCTCCAGTAATTTTCATCTACCATCGCAACAGTCAAACATTACTGTCATGATGATAACAAAAAGATTAGCACAAAAGGCATTTTGTTTGCTTTCATTTTTTAGTGTTTTTTTTCCCATTAATCCTTCTAATTGTGTAGGTGTTTCCCATAACAGCAGAGGAAAACTTGTTCTTGAAAATGGGAGTAAAAAGCATACATGCATAGTATGTGTATATATGTACATATACAATCTCAGTCTAAGGCACAAGTAGGGAATCTGAACTGTAATTTAACATCACCTAGAAACTAGCCAGTTTCCCATTTGATGGTGCAGTTCAAACCTTTATAATGTTAGTCATACGTGCAATTCAGCCATATACATAAAACTTATATCAGAGTAACATTACAACTGATGCATGAGTAGACTGAAAATGTCCTATTCTCAGTATTACAAACAAGGAAGAAAAATAGCTTTCGTGTTACTTGTTACATTTTGTCCCACTACACTTCTATCTGTATTTCTCTTCATTCAGAAAATTGAAATATCTAGAATAAACAAAAAAATCAACCAACTTCCTTGGTAGTTGCCTTCCAAAATTCACCTTTGCAAAATCACTGTATTGTCAATGTTGCATTTTAAGACTGGAAATGATTCATTACAAAATTACACAAGTGCAGTTGCAGTATGGAAAAGTTTGATACTCCTATCAGACACAAAAAAAGAGTAAGCACATACTCTATCAAAGTAGTTAACATTTATACATGGAATCATGTCTAAACATTCATCATCTTGTTTAAAATAACAGGTATAGAGCTTCTTGACACATCCACCATTTGTTTTTTAATATATATTTTAGAACTATGAGAAATACATAGTCACTAATTTTATGCTTTAGTTATATATGTGACTTAAACAGTCAATTACTCCTGTTTCCAAGTGTAGGATCTTCTAAATTACACAGTTTAAAATTTAACTGGATAACTAGAAGTTGAAGAATCTCTGTTCATTTTTTTAAACTAAATAAGCAGAGGCTTTCCCTTCTTGCATTTAGTTTGTTGCATGTCCTTGGTTAGAAGAAGAGGACACTGTATGTATTATGAATACGAAAGGAAAATCCAAAACTGATAGCACTTCAACAAGCAGCTTGAAAGTTGACTTTTCAGATCTATATTTTTACCACCTTCTTAAGGAAGGATACATTTTTATTCCAAAAAACAAATAACAAAATAAAAAAAATCCTGGACTTTTTAGATTCTTTTCGGCCTGTGTATGACTATATACACTGATACACTTTCAAGAAATGTTTTCAACTACAATACAAGCTAAAATGTTAAGCTCAGTCTACTCAAATCCGTACCAAGAGTTTCAAGGTGAATAAAATATATAAAAACATGTGTAAAACATATTCACAGATGAAAGGAATCACTTGCTGTCTCTTAAGAGACTGGATGTTATCTGTACCTCAGGCCAGTGAAAATCCACATAATCCACTATGGCATACTGATACGGTAAGAAATATTTGAGATAGAACTGAACTGAGAATGATGGTAGGAGGAGAAACTCTTTCCCATCTTCTGCAGTATTTTAAGTAGCAATACTGCTTGGGTAATGAAAGAAGATTTTTGCAGTTTAGAATGAGACAATTTTCTTGCACTTGAAACAGAGAAGGCAAAACACAGAAGTAGTGAAAGTAAGGTGCAAGTAGGTGAAAATAAAAGTCACTGAATCACTCAGATTTGGAGCTTAACAAACCATAACTCCAGAAGCCAAGTATATTGTGAAAAGCTTAAGCAGTACGACACTACCAAAATAATTTTCTTGCTATAAAAAGAACCCCAAAATTACTATATGCAACTCTGTACTATCAAGATGGATGATAAACATAAGAATTTGGAAGTTAAGGTTAAAGCAAAAAACGAGGTGAGTAGCAGAATAAATAGTTAACACTAATCTGTATGAGAAGCGTGTATCTTCATCTGCTGGATCCTGCTGTACTGTAATCACATGCAAGATTTGTTTTGATTTCAGGAGGTAGATTATCCTCATTTGATCTGTTTAGTTTAAAGCTTAATGTGGTCATATATAGTCCATAACCAAAGCAGAAATCCTCACTGCTGAGTAGGGACAGTATAATGAAAGAATAATGCATTACTTCTGTATTTTGCATTGTAATTACTTCAACAAAACACTGCCTGTCTGGCAGACTGAAATGACACTGCCACTGATAATTCAAGGACTTTTTAATTAGAAGTCATGGAAATTTGCATTTTGGTGCTGTTAGAGAAGATTTTAAATTAAGTGTAGAAAAAAAATATCTTTTTCTCTGAACGCAATTAGACACATTAGTCTTGGAAAAAAGGAAAGAGAAAGCTACTGTGTGACCTCTCTGCTACTGGAAGCAACTGCATTGAAGATAACACCTTCCACAAACTGAGAAAGCTCTATTTTACTATCAGTTGCCTTTTTATATCTTTTTTTTTTAAATTAACCTAACTTCTGTTCGAAAACTGTTTCATCATATTGTTGATGACTACAAGTTTTCTTAACATGTAAAGTCCTTCATAATTCTTAGATACTTTTCATGTGTTTCTTCTTCCATTGATAATATTGAATTTTGTGACAGAATCCCATATTCACCCTACTCATGCATGGAGTACACAAGTTTTGAAATAGGATACAACTATCTCGTTAAATTAAATAACACTCAGAAGGAAACATAGGTACAGATTCACCTGATCTGCAGCTGTCCCACTCCGGGTGGAGTTCACTCTACACAGTGATGTTCCTCGTGCTGGTGAGAGGAAATCGGTAATAAACTTGGATGCAGAGAACATGGAAATTTTTCAAGATGATTAAAACTGATTTATGAAATACTCATTCAGTGATCTCTTAAGCAGTAACCATGCCAGGTTTGTTTCTCTGGGAATCCTATATACAGTGTACATTGGAAGTGTAAAAATAGCAGCACAAAAAAAAACAACCCTAAAAATTACAAGAAAATCAAGTATTTTGAAAGTAGACTACTTAGGATTTTTGGAAGTTTATGATGTTTTCTTAATCTCCAAATACTCTTTCCATTAGCATACTTAATACCAACAATAAATTTTTTTTCTAAGCTGCTCAGTTAGTAGGAAGCTGCTTGTGGCAGTGGGCTTCAAACAGCTGTAGGCCATTGCTGATCAATGCAGACTATGGACACAGAAGCAGTAGGAGTCTATAAGGCAGAGCTAAGCACCCCATACAAACAAATGTAAAGAAAAACATAAAAGATTCATTAGCAGTTTTTTTCTTACTCCCTCCTATTTGAGAATTTACAGTGCATATGATGGAAGAACTGCTTATCAGTAAAGATAAATCCAACATAGATGAAAATAAAAATATTCCAGTCATTGAGTAATTATGGAACAATTCTGATTTAATAAGCTACAGAGTGTATACACATGTAAATACAATGAACATGTAAATACAATGAAATACTCATTTATGAATATTTGTAGAGTTATTGAACATGATAAAATTGAATAATTCAAGAATCTTTGCTATCATAAATTGGCCGTATATCATCTACTTACTCGTCATGTGAAAGAAATTTAAAGATGAATCAGTAATCTAAATGAACAATTAGTGCAATCTGAGTGTGGCTGTGAGAAATAGGGAGGAATTGCTCTACTAAGGCCAAAAGTTTTCACTATGCACCATTATTGTGGACTGATTGCACTGATAATTTTACTCCACAAGGATAAAAGGTCAAGAGATCAAGTATGTAAATCAAAGAATTTATGAAGTTTAGAACCACGGATCTTTAAGTGATTTATGTTATATTTAAAAACTACCAGCAATAAACTATAGACAACTGTTTGAATGTATTTACACAGTAAGGAACATGGTATCATAATGTCAAATCTAGAAATAGGGTGATTTAAAAGTGAAATACATAACCTGACTGTATTTCTGCTGTGTACCAATATTGTGCAATCCTATATTTTTAAGAGGTATATGCAACTGTGGTCACTTTTCCTGATTTTAATTCAAGTAGAACTCAATTTTAACTTGAACAATCATTACCCTTCTCACAACTGTTTTTTCCCCCTCAACAGCCCAATACCAAGAACTGGTCTGTTACTGCTGTTCTTCATTCTCTAACCAGATTTTCCCTCCTCTTCTATTTGTCCAAACCATCGTTTCCTTCTAAGCACAAACTCCTGTGCTTCCTTTTAAATTACACTGTTTAGTAAAGCTCTTTATCCAATCTTATAAGTTTTTTATTCTGATTCTGTATCAGTCTTACAGATCTTAAGAGTTTCATACTATTCACATCTACACCAAACAGAGGACATCTATCTTTTCTATTCCATCATCTACATTAATCAATGAAATCGCTGAATAGCACACAATCCACAGCCATCTGCAAAACTTAACTAAAACACCCTCCTCTTTTGATAGTTTCTATCCAGTTCTATATTATGACAGTCTTTCCAAGAACTACAATGAATAACAGTTCTTAAATAATTGTGTCACTGAGCCAACACTCTACCTAAGATTTATAGATGACATTTTTATTATCTGGATTGGAAATTTGGACTCTCTTATTGATTTTTACCACAAATTCAATAGTCACCACTCTCCATCAAGCTGTCACTTCAACACTCATTCAAAAACATCACTTTACTGCAGCTATGACAGCAATGCTAACTTGCAGCTGTGACAAACAAAACTGAAGGCCAGAACAGACATTAAAAATAGCCCTCCAGAAACCTCTATTTACATCTGTGCTGCAGCTATGAGGACAATATTCATGGTGTTCACCTTAGTTACATAGATGGAGTTTATCCATCATGAATACTCAAAGTTTTTGAAAATTGTGAAACACTACGTAAGGAATTAATTACAGTTAACATAATTACTTCACTGCTCATCACTAAATATATGCCTAGTGTCACTTCCTGTCCTATACCAGAACATGCACAGAATGCTGTTAATTACAAATTGTACTACAAGAAACATCTTGTCCTTTAAACAGCCCTCCAGCTTAGCTACATTCATTTAAACAGGGAACTCCTTATGCTTTCAAACACACCAACTGAATATAAATTTTGCTTAAGTAAAGAACAGAAAACATAGCAACATACCTCTATCATATCACAACAAATATTCTCAACAGGAGAACAATATATTTTACAATTGCCTTTCCTGCAATGTAGTATGCTTCATGCAGCACACCACATTCCCATAACTGGGGAGGTAAAGTTCAGCAGCTTTTCCACAAAACAGTAATAGGTCGAGGAAAATACGAATAGGAACACATACTTCAAATTGAAACATTCATTGCAAAATTTACATTACATCATGTCTTTAGTTGAGAGAGGAAACCTGCAAAGCATTTTCAAAAGAGCTTTCAAATTAAAATTCATGATTACTGCGTTACTTTCATATCTTGCAAACTTCTAAATTATGGATTTGGCACATTATAATCTTCCTCTCCTCCCTCCTTCTCCATTCTGAATGTTACATACTCTTGTCTACTTGAGCACCTTTATTTCAGAAAATTCAGCTTTCAGAATCTTGGAGGAAGTACTTAGAATCATAAAAAAACATTTGTGAGGATTTAATCTCTGCACGTACTACTCACGTGTCTATACGGCAGCGCCCTTCTCTCTAATCAGTAACACCTTACAACATTATTCTCCAGAGATCTTCTGCTATGGGGTGAAATTCAAATTGCTCTGAAAATTGTTCTGATGATGAAGAGAGCCTTGAGTCTCAGAACCTATCTGGTCATAATTTAATAGTACGTGGAAGGAAGAACAGCTTTACTGATACTTATTTCAGAGGAAAATCACCTGAGCAATGAGATACAGAAAAAGTGCTTGACACAGATGAACAAAGTCTGGAGATCCAGCCCAATTGTGAAGAAATGACAATGAGAATCAATAACCCTCTGCAAATATCTGGTTTTCACTCTGCAGAAGACAGGCACCTGTCAGATTCTATCAGCAGGTAAGATATTACTATTTCTGAAGAACAGACATGTACATTTCTCTCACTGATATCATTCTTTGCCTGAACTAAAATGAGTTACTTTTTAAACCAAGAATTTTATTCTTTCTTTCCCTCAATGTTAGTGAGTGACCAGCATAAGAAAGGTTACCACAGATAAATTACAAACTAGGTTCCACCAATTATACTTGGAAGTCTCCATCCTGAATCTTCAAGCTAAGCTCTGCATCTTCTGGGGCTCATTTGTTGCACTTAATCTTATCCACTTCTCAAATATTCACTAGCTGGAAACGTGTAGCTTGCAGATAACAGCAATATTGAAAAGAGTCCTTTGGATTTTAAGGGTCAGTTTCAATTTGTTTCACACAAATAGACTCTTGCTTGCTTTGCAGCCAGCTTTTATAAATCAGTCTTTTGGATTCCTTGTCCTAGGAATTTGTGACAGGATTGTACATTATGCAAATTTGCTGCTGAAGCAACAAAAACATTACTGCATTTTTGGGCTGAAGTTTTAACCTTTGTTCCCTTACATTATTCTCCAGTACAACATCTGAATCTTAATGAAAGAGCCACACATGTAAATTCCTGTTTCATAAATTAAGATGTTGATAATCGCTGCCCACTCCAGCCAACTCATTTGAAAAGTACTTTTGTTGTACCTGAACAGAATATAGGAAATAGACCCAAAGAGGAAGAGATCTTGCATCTTGACTTTCATGTCTACTACCTTTCCAAAAAGTTTCATCATTTTTCCATTACTATTTCAAATCTTTATTGACAAGAGTGTAAGAAAAAAAAAAAAAAAAATAAAACCCTGTCTAATTTGACTCACCAAAAAGNACCTTTGTTCCCTTACATTATTCTCCAGTACAACATCTGAATCTTAATGAAAGAGCCACACATGTAAATTCCTGTTTCATAAATTAAGATGTTGATAATCGCTGCCCACTCCAGCCAACTCATTTGAAAAGTACTTTTGTTGTACCTGAACAGAATATAGGAAATAGACCCAAAGAGGAAGAGATCTTGCATCTTGACTTTCATGTCTACTACCTTTCCAAAAAGTTTCATCATTTTTCCATTACTATTTCAAATCTTTATTGACAAGAGTGTAAGAAAAAAAAAAAAAAAGATAAAGCCTGACTAATTTGACTCAACACAAAGAGTACATTCCTATTCAGAATAGTGCTGTGGCCATTTTCTAAGAGTAACCTGAACAGACTTTTGCCTTCATTTGCATGGTGGAAGTTTAGGGCACCTTAAATATATTTATAACGTTTAAACATGAGACTTATGTCAAACCTCCAGATTGTGTGGTGTTAGACTTCTAAAAATAGTAGACAGTTTTGCACAAGACATTGTTCAAACGTCAGAAACTGCAGGCTGGGAATAATCTTCTCTCATTAATATATTCAATATAATCTAGGAAAGGTGATCTAGCTTGGAAAAATCACTGAAACATTGTCACCTCCTACAAAGTGAGTGAACAAGGTATGCTAATATGCCTCAAATCAATGTTGTTAAATGTTGTCCAATTTTACTAATTTTCCCACTAATGTATACACAACTGCTCATGCAAAGCTGAAGAACCCATTGGAAGACATGAGCCTTTTCTCTTCTATGGTAAGAGGCTTCTACAGATACAGCAAAGACAGCACTTGCAAGAGTCAAAAACTACATAAAATAACTTAAGCTGTCTGCTTGGGCGTAAATTTAAACACAAATCAAGCACCTCCTAGGGACAGATTAATTTCAAAGATATTATAAAATTCTCTTACAGTAGTAAAGGAGACTGAAGGGAGAATTACAAAGCTGCAAATGCCACCTGACAGAATAGGAAATGATCAGGTCCCTAATGGGAGGGAGAGGCAGTTGCATAACAGAGGTTAATGTCCTCCAAAGTGTTCTCTAATATCTTCACTCCAACTTCACTATTGATTACAGAAGAACTACATCATCTTCACTCTTTTGCATTTATCTAATACATACATTCAGCTCTTCAAGGAAAGGTAATAGCAGAAGGAAAAGCAATTAAACAGAGTACAGGCTGCATTGACTGCAACTTGGTTACATGCTCTCAGAGCTCATGGCAGTGCTGAGAATTAACACACTCCCAGCTTGAGCCTGTAAAGGCACCAGAGATTCACCCAAGCAGTCCAAAAGGCTCACGAGGACTCACAAGGAAAACACCAAACCACAGGAGCATCTCTTAGTCAGTGCAGCTCTATCTGCTTCACTTATCTAAATTCAATCCTGTCTTCCTTCACACTGTAGAGAAAATGTAATGACGAGGCACAACACTGGAAGCGCTGCCATCCTCTCCAAATAAGCTCTGGAGTTCCATTGTGTCCTGATTTCCCCCAAGAAGTATTGTCCAGAGAAATGAAGTGTCCTCTACTACTGTTGCTGCAAATGGCAGCTTTCATTGAAGAGAATGGGTAAAGGCAAGGGCACTTTACAGCCCTATAAAGAAGTAATTCATCCTTTGTGAAGAAAGGAAGTCATAGTGTGTGGAGCTTTGTGTACCTTGTGGAAGACGCCCCTGACCACGGCAGGGAGGATTGGATTTTATGTTCTTATCTTCTTATGTTCTCTTTCAAGCCAAATCATTCAGTAAAAAGGTAACGTTAGCTGGAAAAGGCTTCATGAAAACTAGCAACAAAGGTAATCAGCGAAGGGGTTTACTGTATCAAAGATCTTGATGTTAAACAACAGCTATTAGCAATGAGTGTTTGGATTTCAAATCTTCAGAGGAAGCATATATTAGGGCTACTCAAAGTGACTACATAAGTGCTGAAGCATTAAAAAAGAAGCATGTACTGCAGGTAAGGTGTTCAAGTTCAGAAAGCCGTATAGAATGTGTTCCGTGCCAGATACCATTCCTACCAGTTAACACTTGCATCATATTTGTCTAGTTTTGGGAGTCAGAAAGTTTTCTAGCTATGGTATGGCTACATTCTATGCCACATTATTTCTGCATGATAACACTTTCCAAAGATCTAATTCAGTCAGATAGTAAAACAAAGCTATATACATTTTACATTAGAACTTATGGTTCAAGTAAATTACACACACATAATTTGTCACAGCCCTGAGAAAAAGGACTTAAGGGTAGTGATGGATGGCAAGCTGGACATGAGCCAGCAATGTTGCCTCACAGACCAGAAAGACAACCATATGCTGGGTTGCATGGAAAGAAGAGCAGCAAGCAGGGAAAGGGAGGTGATTCTGCCCCTCTACTCTGCATTGGTGAGACCTCACCTGAAGCACTGCAGCCAGATACGGAGTCCTAAGTACTGGAGAGACATAGACCCACTGGAGCACATCCAGAGGAAGGCCACAACAGTCAAAGGAATGGAACATTTCTTCTATCAGTACAGACAGAGCTGGGGCTTTCTTTATTGTATAAACTGGAAAAGTTTTAGATAGAGTTTGTTGCACTTATTCGGCTCACATATTTGTAGACATGCTGTGAGACAGTCTAGATAGTATGAGGTTTTACTACAGTGTTTTGCAATTTACTTCCTATGTATTTATTTAGAACTGAAATGAATCAGATCACTTTTTTCTTGTTTAAGTGAAAAGCCTTGTTGACATTTAACCAAAAACCATTCTAGACTGTATTTATCATTAACTCCTCAGTGTGGTTGCACTCCACAACCTAACTTTTCTAAACTAACATAACAAAAGCATTGCTTATCAAGCAACAAGTGTTACTTGGGGTTCACTCATATAACTTGGATATCTGAAGCCCTGTTATTCTATTGTCTTTCCAGTTGAGCAGTCAGGGGCAGTAACTTGAACCTTACTCTGGTTGAAGTTGCCACCTGACAGGAGACTCCTAAAGAGGACACCTGATGCTTTTAACTACCAGTAAAAGAATTCCAGAAGAAAGACGTAGATCAGAGGCATCTGGCTCACAGTATCTTCCACTGATTCCTTTCCCGTCCTCGTTCAATATCTGTTTAGATTCTCAGGCTTTGCAACATGATTACTATTAAAAAAAAAAATCCTAGAATATGTGATATAGAAATACAAAAAACAGTTGCTGTCGAATAAAATCCCTACAACTAATAAGAATGACAGATGAGATGGTCTCTTACTGTGGATATTAGGAAAACATACAGCACACTGAAAGCATGCTTTAAAGGTTCACTCCAACAAAAGCATTTTATTTCTTAGAGAAAGTGTTAGTTTTAAAAACTAATCACTACAGTTTAATATCAAGCTGGCACAAGGACTCAGGTGTAGCAACATTCTAATGATTAACTTTGTTAATACAAGGACAAAAAAAACCTGCTGAAAATTATGAAATGTTTGTTGAAACTATAGATTTCAGAATTTAAGACAAGAATATATCAACTCAGTTAACTACGATATGCAAAGAATATGATTTTGGCAGCTTATCTTTGTTTATGGTGTAATAAATCTTAACTGAAAGCTAATCCTTGAATAAACACTGCTTCAGGCAGACAGAATAGAGGGTTATGATACTTAAAGCCTAGCAATGTAAAGCCTGAGTGGATGAAATACACAGAAGATACCAGGAGATGATCTTCCAAAGTGAAACATTTGGAATGAAAAAAAAAAAACAAAAACCCAGGATTTTTTTTTTAATCATAATTTTATTTGTTATTGGAAACATAAGGAAGAAAGACATTGCTGGATAGCCTAGTAACAGATTACTGCATCTTCCTTTAATCCTTCTCTATTGCATTTGGTGGATCATTCATTGACAGTCGCCAGTATTTTAAGGAAAGAAGGAAAACCATCTCAAGAATCTATCTAGCCAGGTCTGCATACCTGACCACCACTGCCTTTCTAACTACCCTGGTGTCATGGTTTTATGATTTTTGGTATTGGTATTCCACATCATAACATCATGTAGTGCATGAGTTAAAGACCTAATGCTCCAGCTCCATGGATCATTGATAATTCTGGGTATACCTGTCTCAGAAGAGAGGAAGAACTGCATTCCCCAGAGGACTGTGTGATGCTTTGCATTTTTACGTATTTCCACTCAGAGGGAAAAGATAAAAACTGTCTGCAGTCATGGGACCCTGTCTCTTTCCTTCGGGATGGACTCAGCAGTGGGTGCTCACTGCCGTCTCACCTTCAGCGTTAGCGTAAGGCCTTCGGTTTATCGGACACTCTCTCTTGCTCATTTGATTTGATTTATTAGTTTCAATTCCAATTACATTGTATTATATTGTGTTATTTTGCTTTCTGATATCTTATTTACTAAATTAGCTTTCCTCCTCAGATCATCGCCACTGTTTTGTTTCTAGGCCCATCTCCCTTTTCCCTTTCCCCCCTCCCCTTTCCTGGGGTGTGGGTCTGTGGGTCCCCTGCATCAATTGTCATGGAACCGGGCCAAACCAGCCCGGTAAACCGTTGACACCTGGTGTTTACCAAAACCAAATGTGAAGACCTATAAAGTGCAAGGACACATCAAAAAAAAACCCTTCAGATATCTATGATTACTTCACCTTCTCTTATCAGTTACTTGCTTCAAAACACTCTTGATTAACATAACGTGTGTTCAAAACACTTTATACTTTGCAAACTATGTGCTAGCATATATACCAGCACTATATTTTTATCATTTAAGAAAACAGTTCTATCTCACCAGGGATTGACACAATTGTATTTGCCCAAATGAAAATAATGGTTATATTACTTCAAATAACCTCAAACATTACTGGTAAAATAAAGAACAAAATCTAGATCTCAATATGCAACTCTGCAGTAGAAATAGGGATGCCTTGAAGTCACTACTAATTAAGTAGAAAGTTTTTCATGGGCTCATGAAGCAATTTTAATTAGAAGCGAATTTGAAGTTTGAAGAGGATATAAACCAACACTAAGCTCAAAGTGTATCTTTTGTAGAGCTGACTCCCTTCTATGTCACAACACACAGAGACGTTGCTCAAAAATTTCTTTGTAATGCATTCTGTCTACTCCATCATAAATTCCAGTTGCTTCTGATGAGCACTTTGAAACAGACAAACATGTAAATATATGAAATTGTCTACTGTTGGTTTGTTTTATATTTATTTTGTTTCTTTTAGAGGGGTAGATCTATTTTTGATTCTGTGATTTTTACACTGAAGCATATTCCAGATAACAAAGCCTACTATATTGCACTGCCTGTATGATTTCCTGTTAATATTGCCTCGCTTAATGTTACCAGAATGCTTTCTTCTTGCAATGCATCTGCTAAATATTCACTGCCCTTATAAGAGACCTAGTGACGCTGAATTATCACTAACCACATCAACAAGTTGCAATATTAGCTGACCTGGACTACTTAACATAGGCATTGCCACTGAGAGCCATTTATATTAAAATAGCTCTTAGAGCTCTAGCTTCTGTCATTCCTTTATAAGAAGTACACAATTCTCTTGTTGTACAAGTCAGCTGAAAATTTGTAAATGTTGAATACGTACTAGAAATTAAAAGATTCTCCATTTACAAGCTAAGTGATTGGTGACATGAAAGTGAGCAATAGTGAAAAACGTTGTATTTCATGTATATATAACAGATTTCACCCCACTCATTGAGGAGAATGTTCCATACTTCATTGTCATTGTTTTATTAATTTATTCAAGTTCCCAGATAGAATGTGGGAAAGGGAGATTTGTATTTGGGAGGATTATTTGCATGGATATTTCTTCTCATTTCAAAGTGGATTAATTATCGCATTAAGTGGCCAAGATAGATAAGAAAACCTTTAATATATATTGAAATACTTTAAAAGGCATCAGTTAAAGTAATGTACCAAAACAGACTTCTGTAAAGCAGTTGATATCACATGGAATCATATTATATGCTCTTGATACTAACAACTAACGCCTTTATGACCTGGTAACCTTCTGATTACATGATGAGCATCTTTACGTTTTCTAATTCTAATTGATTGTTGACTTGCTTTAAAAAAAAACAAACAAAAAACAGCACAACATCAGCAAAACAAAAACAAACAAAAAAACAACCCTGAAGCATACACAAATAGAGAATAAAATCTCATGCACTTACAATAAGCTCCACCAAACCTTGAAATAAGTCTAATTTATATACAAAATCAAGTATATTCTGAAAATTCAGACAGATCTCACCTGAAGAACTAGTAGGCATAATAAAAATCTGCAAATGATTTTTCCTTTTACCTAGGATCATTAAAACAATACAGAATTATCCCATTTCACAATACTAACACTGAAAAACGAACTGCAAAAGGCTATTAACCAAACATCTTCCTACAAAAGTATATTCCATCATGGTCTGCACACACAAGCAGTACAATATTAAGCTGTCTGTGCTATGTGCATATCCACATGTTGGCCTCTTCCTGAAGAGAGCTAACAATTTCAGAATTCTGTCATATAAACATTTCTTTAAGTTTCTGAATATTATCCAAATAATGCCAGTTTAGTCATGTCTAAATTCACAGATAACCTAAAATATTTTGGTAGTATTTTCATCTTAAGGAGATGTTAAGTCTCAAACCTGAAATCTCAGAAATCTGAGAAGGTCTTCAGCTTTACCATTTCACTGTGCTTTCAATGGCCAAATACTGGTTTGCAGCTCCATAAGAACCATACGAAAGACAATGCCCTCCTGCACTGACAGCCCCAGAGAAAGAGAAGTGGTGCCCCTAGGATCTCCTTGGCTCTCATGACCTTCAAGAGAAGACAGAGCCATGACAGGATAGTCCATTGGCAAGTCTGTAACAAGCACGTATGGATCTTCAAAGTGGTAAGACAGGATGGACACACACTTCCCACTGACATTTTGCAGAATAAAACATTCTCACCAGTCTGAGAGGAGGAATTGTTTCTGCAGATTAAATTCTGTGCTTCTGAGTTTGAATTATTTTCACTAGCATAGTCCAGGTCATTCTATATTAATATTACTATATTAATTACTATATAAACCTAATTTCTATTTGAATGAGCTTTTACTATAAGGGGTAAAGAGACAAATTCTGTGAAATGCTTGAGCATGAAAAGAATAGCTCCCTAGAATTGTAATATTTATCCCTATAGAATGTTTTAGAGAATATATGCAGTAGTTTTTGCGGTTTTCTTTTGGAGTACCATCATAGGGGCATAAAAACACAAAAATTTTCTGAAAAATGTCCTGTAAATGAATCTATAAAAGTAAAACGTCCACCTACAAAAAGAACCAAATAAATTCAGGTACAAATATCTAGATCTACCTATTCATTCTATTTTTATAGCTTCCAACATTTTTCTCTGTGTAATTCCATCTCTTAAATAAAAAGCATGAAAGATATTGTTTAACAACTCATGAGTTTGCATAATCATCAAGAATGATCATCTAGGCTGATCTTCTACAAGGAAACATACACACCATTTCTACAAATATATTTTTTTGCATATTGAAAACTTGCATGTTTTATACTCTATTAATTTGCAGGGCACCAAGGGAATATTCAAGAGCACTGCTTTGTCCAAGAGCAAAACAATTCATTGAGAAGTGAATAAATTTTTACTTTTGATTAATCTCTGTAAGTTTATATGAAATTCTATGCAGTTGGGCTTTGGTGGTATTAGCAAGTGCAGTGGCAGAGTGGCAGGGATCCTCTGAAGACAGATTTTCCAGAGCATGATCTGATTCTGCTTTACCTAAACACTGTCCTGATACAGAGGATACTGGAACAGAATCCATGAATTGATGACAATTTAAAAATAATCCTACACAACTCCCCAGATAATAAAATGCAAATCTACATAGCCACAGCATGTCCTACACACCCATCCACACCTTGAAACTCAGCAGAGACCAACTCAGCAACTCCAAATCAGAGGAGGAGCGAGTGCTACTAATACATTATTCCTGGCTAAGCCACATTCCTGTCAGTCTGACCATGTGGCTTACATTTATACAACTATAATGTTTATAACTGTTGATAAATATGCACATAAAAATATATGTACATATGCAGTTATGAAAATAAAGAGACTAACAATGACAGTTGAATGAGAAGTTCAGAACAGCAAGTTCACTAAGAAAAAACTCATTTCTGAATATTTAGGAACATGTTACACCTTCACTTCAGTAGTTTTAACTGATCAGATATTTGAAGAAAGTGGAAAAAAAAGTTAATATTCTTTAGTAAACTGTTTTAAATATAAAACTAAATTGTGGGGTTGTCTCTGTATGCTTGATTTTTTTTTTTCTGGGTTGGGGGGCGGGGTGGCGGCTATGGAAACACTTGTTCTACTGATAAAGTTCCAATGGTCCTGTTGCAGGTAATGTTATTTATACGCATTCATAATGTTCTGCCAGAAGCCTGCTCATCCATTTGGAGATCTCATTTTCTCTAAAGTTTGACACAGACTTTTACTAGTAAATAAACAAATAGGATCATTTTATAAAGCTGTGCTAAAAACACATTGAACATTCATTTGTGATGGATGAGATGCCATATTCCTCAGACAGTAAGAGGAGGAAGTTCACTCACTTCCTTATATATTTTTAATGAAGTTCTATTTGTCAGGGATAAGGCTTGATCATATCTGCTGGAGTTAACATCAATCTGCTCCCCTCATCCCTATTTCTTTTCTTTAAGAAAAAAAAATTACATGGCTGAGTAAGAGGATTTATTCTCTTCAGAAGTATTTCCAAAGTATAAACCTTTTTGAAAATTCTAACTTCTTCTATGAGGATTATTTCCATAAACATTTAATATGAAAATCTTCCAAAGCAGCAACAGAGCCAGCCAAAGGTAGTTTATGTCTATTTCAGGAAAAGCACAAGAAGGTACCAAGATATACTCCTTGACTCTCAAAAGGCCTGATAACTAGTGCTGCTCTTCCACCAGTACTTTCATTCACTGTTATACAAACATTATTCTGCATTTGCAGTATTAATATTAAAAGGATAGTATGATTACACTAGCTGGGCTATAGTTTCCAAAAGATAGGATTAACAGAGGTTTTATGAAGACTTCTAACAACTACATCCATGGACTCTATTTACTTACTCACATAGCTGCATTAAAGAAATTTTTTGTAATTAAGGATCTCCTGATATGAGAAATTGATTTGCACATTAAATTGCACAATATAGATCCTCAAAGACTACATTAGAAAGGAAAATATTATCATGTGCTCAAGTTCTGACTTGCTAGGGTCACTTCTCTATATTTAATAGCTGGTTAGATAAGTAAAAAACTAACAGCAGAAGAGTCACTGGGCAATATTCTCCAACAGTATCAGTGTGAGAATATTTGTCTTTTAGAAGGGAAAGAAAGTAGAAAACTGATTTCATACACATTATATGATTTTCTTGTCAGAAGTTCCGCATTAGTTGAACTATATTCAATGAGAAGCTCTGTCCATTCTGTTTTGCATGATGTGGTTACCTGTGGTTAGAGAGAAGTGCAGTTGACAAATGAAGTTGTCTCTGACACTTCTGATACACTTTGGTCATGATATCTATTCTATGGATGAATACATAAGCACAGAATTACCTTGCCCAAGCCCTTTAAAATATAGGACAATCCATTCACTACATGACAAACTAAGTGAGAATCTCAGCAATAATGCTATGAATTAGTACAAACACAAAAATGTGCAACCTGAAACTGAAAATAAAATGAGATTATTCATCCTCAAAAAAACACACTGAAAGATCTTGAATGCTTATTTCTGTTTATTGCAGGCATGTTATGCAAGTTGTGCAATTGTATTTTTGTAGGCGGTTAGAGGTGACTTATTAGAACACATTTGCATATGTAATTTGATTTGTAAACTTTTCTATAAAGTTTTCTTTTCCCTTGTTATTACCTTACACTATATTTAGTATTAGGGAATACACTGATCATTTTCAGTGGCCAAAACCAGAGGTATTTTGGTGGGATGGAAAGAAAAATATCAAAAGTCAAATGTTTTCTTCCCACTTGTGTTAATTCAAAATGCCAGAATGTCTCCTTCCTGAATTATGCATACTTCAGCAGACTGTGAAATAAAGCAAGAAGGGGACTTAGGGACAGTTTAACAGCATGCAATTCTGATCCGGAGCTTGCACTACTAGCCATGCTCTGCAGACTAATTTTCCAGCTCCATCTGCCCTTTTGCTATACAGACAACTTTCTTCAGACATAAGGAAATTGAGCAGAAATGTGCAAAAACAAGTAAATTCGCTTTTTTCCTATTTTGTGCTTGGTAAAATATTAGAGCATACAACCGAGTGAACCTTTTATGTACAGTACACTGTTCTCTGATGTAGATAGTAAGCAATGACAGAAAACTAGAGTACCAAATGAATCATGTCATACATGATATACTGCCTGTGTAAGCAGAAAGATTTATTGTTGTATGTACATATTCTGAAATGTGTCACAGTGAGGTTAAGAAGCATTACAGAAACCTCTGTACTGATCCCTGACACAACTTCTGTTATAAACCCTGATAAAGAGCACTGAATTCTACCCAACCCATAAAACCCTACATAAAGTAATATTCTGCAAAACAAAACACTTCAGGAAAAGGACTGAATACTTATGGTTCATTCTATATATCAAGACAAACCTCTACCTTCTATCTCAAGTCCACCTGCAGCAGAACAGAAAGTAACGCCTCCTGTTTTATTATGCTGGCCCACAAGGTCAGAGGAGAATGTTGGTGATATGGCAGTAGAGGCTGAACCTTCCCACCAGTATTCCATTAAATTTTGTTGCCATGTGACAGATGGCAGCAGAGGAGCAGTCTGACAAAGCAACATCTGACACAGAACCGCTCATGAAGCAAAGACATGGAACTGAATTTCTGTGTAGAAAAAATTGCACCCATTGACATTCACTGACACTTGCAGAACGTTTACAGAGACCAAACAACAGCTGCACGCACAATAAGGCAGTGGGAGATGCATTTCATCTGTGGTGACAGTGGCATAATGGACAAACCACATTCTGGATGGACCTGCATAACTGTCACACCTCAAAATGAAGAGCATCTCAATCAACTCAGCCATGTAAATCAGTGGATTACAGCAAGTGATTTTCATACAGAGATGAATATTTCTTCAATACATTTGTAATGATGGTGGCAACATTAGAATATTGCAAAGGCCACACAAGATAGTTCCTACAGATGCTCACAGGGAAAGGAAGAACAACATATGCAAGCCTAGTCAGGACCTATTGAACAAATACAAAACTGAAGGTGGCAGTTTCCAAAAAATCACTACACCAGTGATGAGATATCATGTCACTGTTATGATGGTACTGAGGAAGCTGGCAGAATTGATTGCTTCACTGCTTTCCATCAACCAGGGAGATCCCAGATGACTAGAGACTTGCTAACATGATACCCATCTTTAAGAAGTGTTGTTGCAAAAAGAATCCAGAGAACAACTGGCTTACCAGCCTGACCATGGTATTGCAGGAAGTCATGGAGCAGATTATCTTGACTGCTCTCACACAATATGTGCAAGACAGTAAAGGGACCAGGCCTACCAGCATCAGTTCAGATTTCTATGAAATCTTCAGAAGAAATACTGATAATAAATGGAAAAACACAGAGACTAATGGCTACACTGTGGGTAAAGAATGCAGGAGACAAAAAGGAACAAAAAAAAAAAATCAAAACTGGAAAGTAAAGTAATATTCTGACTATATTAGTTTATGGACATGGCACAATATAAATAACGAGTTTTGCTTTTCTAAATATAATTTTGCCAAATATCTGGTTCCTCTAGAGAACTCCCTAAAACAAAATAGCAGTGTGAGAAGATTTCTATGAATAAAAAAGCTATTGGTACAGTTCGGCAAGCTTCACATTTAGAATTGTTAACAAATGTTCTCAAGTAGTGTCTCAGCCATTACAAGCTAACTTTTCAGAGAAATAAAAGATGTACACTCATATATAAAATTTGGAATAAAATCTGAAACATCGCAAATTTATCAGCTAATTTTGATGTCTAAAACAATAGTACTAAATCATTAGGTGCTTTACTGACATGATTAGGATCAGAAGCAGGCACCATTTCTCATACAGAATAACATTCTTCAGATTCTGCTGTCCACCATATGTTGAACACTCACTGAAATTTAACCAAGGTCAGGGGATTAGTAGCACTTACCCTGAGTGGATTCACTAATTTCTTGATGAATTGAATCCTCAGTCTATCTTGTAAAAGGCACTTTTCATTTACCTAGTTGCTTACTTCCCTGCAGCGCATAGATATTCAATTATATCTGAGATTTCTATCCCTATGGTCAATGTTAAATTTGGTTGAAAAGAGGTTATTAATCAGGAAGAAAAGACAATGTGATGCTAGAATCCTAATTTCCTTCAGAAATTAAGCTAAGAAATAACAGATTTCTCAAGGACAAAATCAGTCAAATCAATTGGATATTTGACATTGTCTCACATAATATTTTTCTAAGTGAAGGGAAAAAATATAGCTAGGGGAAATAAGGTATGCATAACTCGCTGGAAATCTAGATTCCAGCTGTAGCTGTAACTCCTGGAGACATTAGGAAAGCATTTCAAGTGAGATCCTTTGTCATTTGGTCTATATTCTGAACAATGGTTTTGCACAATAAAACAAAGCTGTGAACATCATCCATCTGGAAATGAACTTCAGCATTTCCAAGAAAAGCAATAGGAATTCAAAATGGAATTGAAAAAATTATCTACGAGAATGAAATATAATTGAGATAAATGTGAAACTATCGAAGGACAACTCCAGAGCAGAAATACAGAATAACCGTCTGATCTTAGCTGGTGCTGAAGAAAAGATAGATAATAGCAGGTTGTAAAGCCAATTCAAATCATATGAGTAGTTTTGCCTCAGTTAAAAAAAATAAATAAAGTTCATTAAGTGTTTAACATGCTTTAGGGATTTGTTTTGCCTTCTCAGCATTATTAAAGTCTCAGTGGGTATACTACCCTCAGATAATCTTACAACATTAAGTCATAAACACGTACAATAGGGGTGGAAAAGAAACAGAAACCACTCCCAGGAACTTTCTACATACATACAATGGTGGCCATGGCAGTCATCATCTGTACTGCACTATATTTATAGAATAATTCTAAAACAAAAATCAAATCTTGAAAGACATTAAATTCACACATTAAGAAAAAGTTGTCATATACTGGTGAACTAGAAATACTTGGACAATTTATATTATTAAAATAACAGAAAAAATAACCACAGCATATCAGCAGTGGCAAGGAGATCTAACTAGATCTTTCTGTTCCTTTCCATTTAGGCATTTCGTTTCACAGAAAAGAAATGCTGCAGGTATCAATTAAAAACTGTAGATAATCAGCCTTTGCAATGATTATGCAAGAGATTTCACCAGATGCTCATTCACTAGGAGAAATTAGAATCTGCACTGTGACTAATGTGAACAGCAACTATTAAAAATATAACATACTGAACATTTCGATGTGCAAGTTACAAAATGGTGCATTCCTTAATCTAATTTGGTTCTGAGATGTTCATTAGGACTTTTCTTTCTGTTGCGGACAAAGATGCAAGCATTAACTGTTCAGTCATCATTAATTATTTATCTACCCTGAATATAAAATCACGATATGCAGCATTAAATAGCATCTCCTTTATATCCTTGTCATCTGAAAATGCAAGGCTTTTCAAATACTGCATAATTATTACAGCTATCTTGTCAGTTTGTATCACTGTATTATGTCTGTTCTCACTGAAATGGGCTGGATATTGCATCAAGAATCAAAAGATGACAATGGAGTAGCTGAAAGTTTCTTTTCCTGTTTTTGAATAACACCTCTCACATAAATGTTGTTTTCTGTATATTTCATATAAAGTAAATTCCATTGTGTTTCTGGACATTAAAAGGAAGGAAGACAGCAGGAAAATATTAGCTCACTGGTAAACTATCCTTCAAGTTTTCCTACTGAATAGGACTTCAGTTTTATAATTTAAATGCTCATATTGAAATAATTATATTAACCACATTTTATTGTGAAAATAAATCTCATGATATGAATATTATTTATCCCCATGTTTTAACAGCTTCTACTGCAGTAAGACACTGCGTAACAACCAGTGTTTTGTTATTTTTTCCTCTCTGATTGATAATCACAGTCAAACGTGATTCTTTAACCACGGTTAAACTTTTGTATTCAAAAAGCTTTTCGTACTACTGTAAATAAACATCTCCACCCTGGCACACCAGTGAGCTCCCATCAAGTTCTTCAATTAATAAACAGCTAATTGGGATCTGGTTTACATCCTTTTAAACAAAACCCAAGTGAGTTTAAGTGTATTACTAAGATAAGCCTACTCTACATCACCTAGGGGTCTACGCCTTCATACCTAAAGTAAAGAATGAATCAGCTCTTCCTTAATGCTCACTCTTCTTGATGAGCTTACAATAGTAAAGGAAAAATATATTTTTACTTGGGGGTACAGGCAGACAAGAAGCTGGACATGAGTCAGCAGTGTTTGCTTGTAGCCTAGAGGGCCAATAGCATCCTGGTCTGCATTAAAAAAGGGGCAGCGAGCAGGAAGGGGGAGGTGATTGTCCCCCTCTACTCGCTCTTGTGAGTCCCCATCTGGAGTACTGTGTCCAGGATGCAGAGCTCTTGGTACAGGTCCAGAGGAGTGCCACTAAACTACCAGAGGACTGGAGCACCTCTAATAAGAGGAAAGGTTGACAGAACTAGGTTTGTTTAGCTTGGAGAAGACTCCAGGAAGACCTCATTATGGCCTTTCTGTACTTGAAGGGAGCACATAAACAGGAGGGGGAACAACTGTTTACATGGGCTGATAGTGACAAGACAAGGGGGAATGGTTTTAAAGTAAGACAGGGGAGATTCAGGTTAGATGTTAGGAAGAAGTTTTTCAAGCACTGGAACAGTTTGTCCAGAGAGATTTTGGATATCCCATCCCTGGAAGCATTGGAGACAAGGCTGGGTGTGGCTCTGGGCAGCCTGCTCTAGTGGTTGGTGATCCTGCCCACAGCAGGGGGGTTGAAACTAGATGCTCTTTTTTCCGCTCCTTTTCAGCCAAGGCCATTCTATGATTCTATGGCCTTGGTGAAGATTACTAAAAAGATTACTAAAAAGAGAATATGGAGTTGAGTAAGTGGTGGGAAGGAGAGGCAAGTAGCAGTGAGGAGAGGCAAAGAACTCAGTATTGCTGAAACAATTTCAGCAAAACTGTAATCACTGCTGAACACTAACACAATTCAGAGTCTACTTGCTATGCACCCATTACAGAATTAAAGTTTACCTACTGCAGAAAAAAGCTACCAGCAGGATAGTCAATTGATTGACAGATGCTATGCTTTATCAAACAAAGGAAAGATCTTTTCACCTTTTATCATGTTCTATCACAGACCAATTTTCTTCCAACTGTCTATAACCTTTAGCAGTCCTGACAGTTTAGAATGGTCTGCATTGCCTTACCAGCTGTGGAACCATACCTATACTATACTAACCATAGCTATACTACATTTTATAACTTCAAGCTTATGCTTTATGACTACAGTCAGAAATATCACCCTAGGTAACATATGCAAACATTTGACACAATAATCATTTTTATCTTTTCTGCCTTATTACTCATGAGGAAAATCAGCAGAAGTTCTCATTTACTAATTCACAGTAAGTGTTCAGAACAGACTATCCACATTTCTCCAAGACTTTGGAGGTAATCAGCTTACCTCCTATCATGTGGCGCAGCTTCTATGGAGATATATTCCCAGGTTGCTCTGATAAAAATTAGATAACTAATAACAAATAAACTATGCAAGACATGAAACAACATCCTATAAATTCCAATCATTCATCTTCAAACTAGCCTAAACCTTCCTCTTCCTCCTCCTATCTTAACTCCATGAAGAATCCTTCCCCACTAACCACCCCCTCAATCTTTCTTTATAACATCCATTCATGGGTTAATTACTATCTGGTGGTCTACTTAAAACTGCTTGGCTTTTTACTAAAAAGGCTCAGCTATGTACATAAAATACTGCACAAGCTAAGAAAACAGCTTGTAAATTCTAGCAAGTTTGTGAGCTCCAGATTTGGAATTCTGGCTCTTACATGACCACTGATATACCATAGGTGAAAATGCACAGTAGTGCATTTCTTCAGCACAGAAACAGCTGTGAGCATCTCCTGAGCATTCACCTATAAGTTACTGAAAGTTTTATAGTTCATTGTATTACACCAGCATTCCCCTGCAAACCAAATTGCAGAGGCTTACTACACAGCGAGCAGTTAAATCGTCTTTATAATTTTTTCACATTTACACATGCAAATATCAGAAATGAAGTTAAAATAAAAGTACATCATAATTATCAACTTTCTATTGCTAAATGAGGTAGAAAAAGTAATTTCACAATAGAAGAGAGCACTACTGATGCAAAACTGGATTTTCCTTAACTCTTAAACTGGATAAACCTTATTTCTTAATAACTACATTCAGCTACATATGATAGAAATATTCATTAGCTAAACAGGGGAAAAAAATAGAGAAAGAAATCCACTTCAAACTGGATTTCAGATACCTATGATTAACTTGAATTTGTTGAAATTTTTTTCCCTCTGTGATAAAAAATATATATTCAAAAATTTTAAATGCAGACATTCAGCAATAAAAACTCTGACATTAACATATTTTTTTCCAGCAAGAAATGTCTTCAGAAGAAGTGCAATACTGTCTCCTATACAGAATAGTGATTAAAATTTAATTTGGAATTTGGGGAATACCAAACATGTAAAAATCTGTGATTAGATTTAAAATAGAACTATTGAACCCTGAAAGCTTCTGGATTACATATTTCTCATGTCTTTTACCTAGGATACTCTTTGAAGAACGAAGACCCTTGTATCTGTTATTGAAAAATGACATCACTTAGCAATCCATTTCAGGATGGAAAAATGTCTTTGCACTTGGAAGTAGGCAGGTGACATAGCATACCTTCATTTTGCTTTGAGTCACTGTGAGGCAATTATGCATTTACTGAAGTCTCATGAGTTTTGTGTTACTTCTCTATGCAGTTAGCAAAATTATCTAAATATCTCAAGGAATTATGACCTCCCTGGGGAAAAAAAAATGTATAAATATCATGAATGAATAACAGCTAAAGTGTTTACCATGTCATAAAGTGTAAATGATGCCAGTACTGAAGGACTTCTAACTGCCACCTCTGATGGCTGACTATATACAGAGCTATATTTGACCATCAGTCATGTCAACAATAAGTGATACAAAAAAAATTTCCTGTTTGTTGCTGTCAGACTTGAGAATTTCAGAATATGAGAACAAAAATAAGAACCTCAGTATTCTAATTTAGAAACTAAATACCCTTGAGGGCATTTAGATTGAATTTTGTAAGGCAATAGTTATTTGATATGCTTTTTAATATTCTTTTGTTTGGATAGTGTAGTAAGGGACTTTATAATTTAATAGTTTTTTTGAAGGAAGCAGAATTCAATCAGAAAAGAAAATGCATGTTAATTACAGTATGCAATAGACCAGAGTAGCACTAAAAATATACAGTGTGGATGAATATATGTTTAGGATATGAATTAAGTGTCTTCCAAGAGGTATGGAAAAATGACTCTATATAATCTGTCATTGCTGATTTTCTAAGTTAACTACACTGTTCATTGTTTAAAAATAGACCAGTTAATTAGTATTTACAAATTTGCCTCCTATTTCTGTTTGTAGATTATTTATAATATTTCATTTTTCTACAAGTTAAGTAATGGCTTATACATACACACTGTATCTGATCATTCATAATTTGAATGCATATTGCATTAGTATTTTCAACATCTTAACTTTTATTGAATGTACAAGCAAATTAAAACTGTTCATGTGGAGAGAAAAGGTGGCGAAAATCATGTAAATAAACTGTTATATTTAATAATTGAAGCCATTTGTCCAGAACTGGATGGTTTTGTTATGGAGAAAATGTGCAACTTTTTAAGTTATACTTCCACCAAGGCTTAAAAACAACAGAAGGTTAGAAAATCAAATTTAAAAAATCAATTTTAAAAATTAAAAAATCATTTATATACAGTTCATGTCTGAGGTACAGAGAAAGTAGCCGTCATGTGTATTATTTTCTTTCAATTCAGGAAGAAAAAGACTTTCAAATGTTTAAAGAGTCCCAGTGGGCTCTCAATTTATTTCTTTGTTTTGCCTACAAAGCTTAGAAAGATAATGCAAAAAGACCACTTCTCCTTTTGGCCATATGACTTTTGAGATACTAGGGTATTATCTAGGCACAGACCTGTCTCTCTTAATGTCTTCATCTTTACCACTAAGAAATAGCATCCTGCTTCTTATAAATCCCTGATTATTTCAGCACAATGACAGCAGCCTTTGACATGAATTGCTCCCACCTCTACAAACTGCATTTCATTTAACACGCTTCCATACAGCACAGGAGAATTTTACTGAAGTTATACTCATTTACACTGGATGACTAGCCCAGAAGCGACTACATCACCAAAGTACAATATCTATTATATACATTTTGATTTACTTTGGTTTTCTTTAAAGGCATCAATTGTTAAATGAGTCCTTTAAATGAACACACATTAAAGAGAATGAGAGCAAAATATTTCAATTTAATAGAGGTACTTATCTCCTAGATTTCCTAGTCCTCTCAGGAAAAATATATTTCACACGATATGTCATTGAAGTCAGAGTGTATTGTTCTTGCAATTTTTCTGCTGGATTTTTACAAACCATAAACTTTGTCACTCTTTTGACTGGCAGCCCATCTGCATTGAGCTACAATATCCAAGTTTTCAAACTGACAGCATATTACTGTATAACATCAACAAATCCCAAATGATTTGAATTGTAAATTTAATGCCCTTATGGTTGTAATATTGTGATTTATTACCATGGTCAATGGAAGTTTCTCTTTGCAGTGAACATAAGGTTGTGCACAAAAATACAAATCTCCAGAGTCACACTCAGATTGTGAATATTCCATATTTTCAAGCAGACCACACCATGAAACCTCGTCAACAGGGAGTTTCAAGGAAATAAAGTTACAGAGCCAGAAAACTTCAGCTGTGAAAAGTAGACTCTGAAAACACTTTGGGTTCCCATTTTTCATTTTTTGAAGAAGTGAAAAAAATTCCTGTGAACTATCCAGTAAGAAATCTGCTAAACATGAGGAGCAGAAATTTGGAGGGAAAGCAAGTGAAAGTTCCGGTTTTGATTTTAAGAGGTTGTTCAGTACTTAATGATCATAAAAAATGATGAAGACCTAACCTCTATGAATTATCAAAACCCCTAAATTTCTGCTATGCATCAGTATTAGTATTTTTTTTTTTACAAAACAGAAGTGAAATGATAAATAATTTTTCACTGTTTATGTTGCATGTTCATTTTCTATGATATTTTTCAAAAATAAAAATCAATATAATTTGCACATAACTTTTCCTTCCTCCCTTCCCTCCCTTTTTCCTTTCCTTCTGTTTTTCCTTCCATTTTCTTTCATCCTTTCTTTACAAAAGTCATTTGCTTTTGTTCCCACTGTACCACCCTTTAAAGCTGGAAAGTAAATTTTACCAGTATGACACATATAAGAGTGCATTTATCACCTATCTGCGAGGTTAAACAGCTGAGTTGAATACTTTCACATAGTTCTTGTGGCTCACACTTTGTCATCCTAAAGTTACATTACTATCAGTTAGCTGTAAAGGATTCAGAGTGCATTGTTTCACAGAGTATTATGATACCTGATGACCACTGACTTAACAAGAGTTTCAGGCTATTTCACACAGTTCTCGTGACTGTATAATTTATAATATTTTACTAAAATCTTGTGAAATGCCCACAGGGTTCTGCAAAGCTTTCCCTCTCATTCCTATAGTGCTTGAATATATATCTGTTGTGAAAGAAAATTGGTAGTAATTATCCATATCAAAAAGAGAAAGACTTTTCATTTGGTAGAGAGAAAGCTGTAAAATTTTTGAAGGACTGTATACAACTTGTGTGAATGACACAAATGCACTATCATTTAGTATTTCTAAAAATAACTATTAAGACTATTGTTCCAAAATACGAAATCTCATTTTCAGCTAAATACTCTCTTCTTTTGCCTGAGTCTTTTCAGCATCAGGCAGCACTATACAACATTTTTACTTCTTTAACACAGAAAATGAGAAAGGAGGAGATACATGCTTAGCTGTACACAATGCTGCACACACATTTTAGATGTCACTGATTACATTCAGCGTAAGGAGTTGAAAGGCAGAAAAGCATGAGATTGAACATCTGGATCCCCTCTAGTCGATGGAGGGAATAAGCGCACAAGAGAATTGCTTCTTTTGCAGGATGGGCCAAGTCATCCTCTAGAAAGGCTCTTCTATTCTATGGATTGGAGGATATGCAATGATCTGAGACCAAAATCCTAATTTTAAATGAGTACAAACCTTCTAACAATAAAAAATAATATCTCTAATATTAGACTGTGGTAGAGAATGATATCTGAGAAATTTCACCCTCTTTTTCCCCAACAAGAAAAAATGAGGTTTTTTTTCATTACTGAAAATAAATTAAAATATATTTTTTGTGAACAACAATCTGATTAATTAATTGGGGGAAAAATATATGAACAGTCTACAAAGTTAGTTATGATCAGCTACATCAGTCGTTTTACAAAAGTAACTTGAACATGAAGGTGCTTTCCTCAAGTAAGATAAACTAAAAGATATTTCTTATCTGTATATATATATATATATACAGATTATATTATTATAACTTATCTGTTAGTTCCTGCAAAGTTAGTTTCAGTTTCTGTAGACATGTTCTTATCTAATAATATCACTTCAAGTGAGTATTCATATTATTGTTTCAAAATGTAAGGTATTCCTAACCCTGTGTGTTCCCTCGGGGGCTCCCACACTAAGCCTGCTAGCATAGGTGACTAATCATAGCAAACTTGTCATGTGATGTCTGCTGTTTGTACCATTGCTAATGTCCTTCATCACTAGCCCTGTGCTCTAGTTTGTATATTAAAAGGCACCTAAGAACTATACAATAACAACAGAATTGAACTTTTTTTTTTGAACCACGCTTCAGCTGAGATTCAGCTCCATGTGCATGGTAATATTCCGTTTATCTAGAATTGCAGGGTACAGCTGGAAATATTCCTGAATGAGTAGGTATTCTGTCCAGGAAACCGAATGTCATTATTTATTATAACCACTTTGGTGATGGGTCATCCAATCAGTAAATGCAAAATCTATTCAGTCCTTGTCAAGGTGAAGATTTTGACTGGAGACAAGTTACAATCAAGGAAGCTGTTTGTTGCAGATCACAGTTTAAAAAAAAAGAAATGAAAAAAGCCTCCTTGCTCCTCTTTTTTTTCAAACTGTAATCATGATGTTTGTCCCTGGACAAGATAGGCTACTTTAAATTGGGCATCTGATATTGATATGTATTCACAGATGAGAGCAATTGGTCAGAGAGTCAGAATACTGAGAGGTCTGTCTGGGACCTCACTCAATTTTGTACTTGTGTCACCTGCCTTCTACAGTATATTGAAAAGGAAGAAAAAAGAAAACAACTTTCAAACCCCAATTTCATGGTAAGAAATTTCACTCACTTGTGAACAACCTGGATCTCAAATTCAGGACAGAGTAAGACTTCAGCTGGAATTAAGGTCAAACCTGAAAACACTGAAATGTTCATAACCTGTAAAAATTTGAGTGACTATAATTACTTATAAAATTGAGGTTATAAAGCTGCTGTAGAGTTTTTCTTTTTCTTAACAAAGATTAAAACTATTTCTTAGAAAAAACAGGGGCAATTTTAAATGTTGTGATTATAGTACAGGCTATAGCAAAGGTAACTTTTTCAAAATTAAAAAGTGCATTTATGATATGAAAACCAATAGAACATTTTGCAGAAATCCTCAGAAGTGTAGGACTACTTAACAGGAACTTCAGAACAAGCTAAGTTATTCTCACCAGAGTAACAAGCACACTCATGTAATAAGCTAAGATTCTGAATTTGGTTGTGGATGGTGACTCCTGTATTGTATTTATGTTTACTGCCAACACCACTATTGGGAAAGAAAAACATAATGTTGCTTTAGTTTTTGTTTGTATTCATTTTGGATGAAAGTGGGGTGATGACTGTTAATGTTATATGGATTTATTTTTCCTTTATCTGTGAACATAAATCCTGCTAATGCCGATGTTAGTAACATGAATGCTTGAGGGTAGAAAAGATCATATGTTGGTTAGCACAATGTCAACATTTCTACTACCTGATTATACAAACCTACATTTACTGTAAACTGATCAGCTTTCATAAAACACAGAAGTCTTAGTAGTTGTAGCACTGGCTTCTGCCACATATGCAAATCTTGGTCCCTTCCAGCTTAAAATTAGAATAGAAACATACTGCAGATCATTTTTTTTTCCAAGAAAAGTAAGAGGAGAACCATTACAGAACAGAAAGACACCAAATATTGAAATAATTAAACCATTTTCCTCCGATATCATGCATGCATATAATGAACGTAGAGAACATATTGAAGACAAAATAGTGAGTATCCCTCAGGCTTGGGTTAAGATTAGCAAGAAATGAGGACAGAAGTATTTAACGTATCTTCCATTACAGTTGTTTGACTGTAGATGCCATTGGTATCATGCAAATTATTACACTGCAAAGATCTGGAAAGGTCACAGAGGAGTGTTAGGGGTTAATACAGACATACTTTATCAACATTCACACATACGTCTAATTTTGATCAAATCAAACATATTAAAAGGAGATACTTCTAAGAAAGCTCATAAAGTTTCTGATGGTTTGGTACATAAAACTCATCATTTTCTGCCTTTTCTGAAATTAAATCACTAATAAGAAGGAAAGCAAGAAATCAGGCCTGGGGAATGATTTACCATACCGGGCTCAGTTCACAGTAAAAGAAGCACCAGCTGATACTGTCAGTTCCTGTGTTTCAACAGTAAAAGGCATAAGGTATAATGTGAATGTATGGGTGAATTTTGGTTCAGTACTTTGCATCATCCCAGTTGTTACTGGGGAAGGTCTTCTAACTGGTAGCCGAGACCTGAGAGTACATCTCAAGGATATAGACTGATTGGTTTCTTGTAGTCTGGGAAAGCCTTGCAGAGTGTAGTATGTATCTTAATTTTTCTTTTGTTGTTCCTTCTGTTGTTTCTGCTGTTGTGCTTATCTGTTCCTTCCTGAAGGTGGCTATTACAGATATAACTGTTATGAACTTCAAGGACATCTGTGTCTGGAAATTTGCTCTTTTTTTTTAGTTATCTCAGTAAATATAGTGAAATATTACTTCCCTCCCCACAGCAGGGATGTCAGAACAAGATGATCTCTAATTTCCCTTCCAACTCAAGCCATTCTATGATTCTTCAATTCTCCCTTAGAACATTGCCTTGTTAAAAGCAATATGTGGTTTAAATCATAACAGCATTTGTGAAGGAACATATTCACTTAGGATAAGCATAGGATAGCACAGATCAGTGCCTTCAATAGATTACCTCTCTTCTTAAGTGGACAGTTGCTGAGTGCAAGCTCTGGGCTTCTATGAAGCCAATGCTTTGTGTACTGCTAGGACTGAAAATAACCAGAGCAAATATAGTGAATAAAAATCTTGATGTTCAGCAGGTAAAATCATGGGCAGCATGACTGAGGAAGAGACTTTTCAGTAAGTAACAAGGGATGAAAAATATCTTCAGACTCACCAATTTCAATATAAGATGCATAAATAATGTGTGTTAGACATGAGAAAAGACCACTGAAAACTGCTCTGTCTGCTAAACAGACTTTGGGAAATTTAAATTCTCACATACAAAGAGATGATCAACAAGAGCTTTTCAGATCAGCTCATGCTTCCTTGCTACCTATATGGCAAATGCTTTATGTTGAATACACTTGGAAAGCCAATCTTCCTAAGAGCTCTGAATGTTTACCTTGCTTTACTGACCAGTTTGCAGAACTTATAATCCATGGCTAGCAGTAATGTCATGGTCACATATGCATTCACTGATTTGGCCAGCTTGGGCATTTTTCATGACTTGGTTTTTTTCCATTATTGAATGCATTTCCTTATGCCTACCAAAAAAATTTCTTCTGTCAAAAAACTTTCAAAATCCTCTTCTGTTGTTTAGTTACTTGCACACAGATTGCTGAGTTGTTCTATAGAGGAAAAATATTTGAGAAAAATCTTTTTTTAACAAAGAAGACACACACATTTCTTGCTCTATAATCGAAGGAGAAAAAAAACAACGAAACACAAAACCCTCCATCTTCACCGTTAAGATCATATATTACAAATGTAACACTGTCATAATGGAGAGATTTGCCATTCTAACTCTCACTTGCACAGGTGTCTGTTTTTGCAAGTATTGTATGATACTAGAGGTTGCCTGAATGCCAGATCATTTTACTAAATGTATAAAACTGTTATTTCACCGTGATTATGTTTGTCTGGAAGAAGGCGTCTGGGTCACAAAGAGCAGAAACAAGTTCTAAATGAATTAATTAATGCCTGAATACCACCATATTCTCTCATCCTCCAAAGGAATCAAGAGGAAAAGTATGCAGTCTGAAAGCTTGGCTCTAGATGCCAGCTACCTATGGAAAATGTTTTGTCCTGTCAGCAATAGTCAGCTTCAGTAAAGCGTAATGTTTAAATTTGTCCACCTCCGATGAAGGAAGAAGAAGGTAAGAATATTTAAAGAACTGTGCATGGTAGAGAGGTACGATATTTGTTATCTTGTCTGATATCACATGGAGACATAAGACTATAAAATTATTTGCTGGCATTTTTCTGAAACAGTACATCCTATCATAGTGTCAGTTACATATTACATTTCATTTCAAGTCATGGTAAATACATCTTTGATTAACAGGATTTGTTTATAATTCCAGATGTTTTTATTGTCATTACTATTACAGCTGAACTATTCTTGAATTATGATTTTGATTATGTTTTAATTATTTAAAATTAAGAAATAAATTTTGCTTAAGAAACATTTTGCTTTGATGGTTAAACCAGAGATGGCTTGAACATTGTATGTGGATTAGAAGTTTTTGCTGTGAGACAGTGACTCATTTTCAGGCAATGAATGGCATGAATAAGAGATTTGAATGGTCTAACCCTTGTGTCATCTCCCTCTGTCAATGGATTTGCTCTGTAGAACATTATTCTTTAATAATATTCAAATTATTTCAGTGATAGTTTCCAGCCATTCTGTCTGCATATGAACATACAGTTTGCTACAAATATATATTTTCTTGACATTCATCCTGGAATTTCTTGTTCATATTTTCACCTTGTTACTGATAATTACAGCTCTGTGCAATAATTTACACATATAAATCACCTTCTTCCCAAATACACCTATTGACACAACATATGGCTATGCTACCATTCAACAAGACCTGGAGAAACTGGTGAGAGGAACCTGACGAGATTCAAGAGCAAAGGCAGGATCCTGCACCTGTGTGGGAATAACCACATGCATCATCAGTGCAGGTTAGAGAACGACCTGCTGAGACAGAACTCTGCAAAGATGAATTTTGGGGTTTTGGTGGACTACAGGTTGGCCGTGAACCAGCAGTGTGCTCTTGTGGCTAGGAAGGCCAGTGGTTAAATGGTGCATTACAATGAATCTGGAAAGAAGGTCAAGGGAGGTTATCCTCCCCCTTGACTGCCCTAGTGAAGCCAGATCTGGAATACTGTGTCCAGTTCTGGGCTCCTCGGTTCAAGAATGACAATTCAAGAATGAAGGGATCTTCTAAAGAGAGAGCAGTGGAGCGCCACAAAGATGATCAGAGACCTGGAGCATCTGCTCTGTAAGGAAAGACTGATAGACCTAGGACTCTTTAGCTTTGAGAAGATTAAGAGGGGATCTCAACGCTATTTATAAATATCTAAAGAGCAGAAGTCAAATGGATGAGTTCAGGCTCCTTTTAGTGGTGTGCAGGAACAGGACAAGAAATAATGGTCAAAAATTGTAACATACAAGATTTCATCATCTTAAGAATTTCTGAGTTTCTTGAGACCATCTCCATTGCTACAGCTTAAAACTGCTGAGTATAAAAGACTTATAAGTAATATCCTACTCCACATAGCGTCCATTGTGAAATATAACATTGTGGTGTTGCTTATTGAACATATCTGACAGTTCTGGCATCAGAGAAAGAAAATTGTGATTGCATATTGACGAGACAAAAGGTCTCTCCAATCATAATATAAGCTTAAAAACAATCTAAAGGAAAGCAGGTTGATTTATAAATCACAAAATCTGACTGAAAAATCTCTGCCTTTTAGTAAGCATTTCCTACTGCGTTATTTTCATATTCCTGTTAAAGGGAAAATAAAAGTATTTGACCCACCAATTCACTGTTATTTAAGTTCACAACCATTCCCATGTCATATAGCTAATGCTGACTTCTTTATTATCCTTGATCATTTCCCATTTACACTTGTAAAATGTGATACTAAGGTGTGAAGACAATCCAGAATTAGTCTCACTTCTCTTTTGGAGTAGAACTAGCCAAACACAGAGATTACTAATGTATATTTTTGTTTACTCTTATAACACCATGTAACTGAATTCACACCCAGAATCTCTGATTACAATAGGATCAGAGTTGTTCTTGTAATCCTTACCGTAGGCATGTAGCTATGAATGTGTTCATATAATTAATTTCTCCAAGAGCCTATCTTTTTTGAGTTATGCAAATGATTTAGTAATTAGACAAAATCATGTTAAAATCATAGGAAAAGCATTACTCACTCATTGAGTAATAACATATTTTCAGAGTCCAAATTGAAAAGAAAAATCCTCTGTATCCATGAATTACAAGATAAGTAGAGAATAAAAGCATAATTAATAACAAACAATTATTTAAGACCAGTGACATCCAACAAACAGTGCTAAACTTCCATCCTTAGAGAAGGCACAAGAAAATAAGACTCTAGAAGATAACATGATTTCCTCTTACTTTCTTGAATTCTGATGTGCAGGTAGGTATTTTACTATTTTATTTTAATGCTTCCTATACATTAAATACATAGTAATTGTCAAACATTTTAATTGCCATGGTCTTAGTTGACATGACTTGTGTATATAGTACAACACTTGGTAGGCACCATGTACAGGCCACAACTCAGATTCAGAACCGGTATTAGTGAGAGTCTGAGCTGTGAAAACTGAAGGTAAGGTAAAATGATGCTGAGTTGACAGGATGACAAGAAAGATGTTTACAATCAGAAAAAAAAACACAAGTGAATGCAAGGAAAATCTGTCACAATCACAGACATTATTCCACTTTCTTCCTTACATAGAGAACCCTTCCAATGCCTTAAGTATATTTCATAGCTCAAAAGAGCTTTCAGAATAAGCAAATGTCGAGTTAATAGGACACAGATTTCTATAATGCTTATCACAAAAGTAAAAAAAAAAACAACATAAAAAACTCTTCTTGACAATGAATCAAATGAGGTCTTGACATGCTAACATTTGACATCTGCAGCTACAGTTGTATGCTAACCTAAAATCCATTCATACCAGTACCATGCATTTGTTATACTGAAAAATGTAGCTTTCTTTCTTTTTTGGGGACTGGAGTTCTTTCCTGTGTTTCAAATAATTTATTTTCAATATGCTTACATTAATATATATGAGAAACAAAAGACTGTAAATATTTGAGTATATGAAGTAGCTCTTAAGATCTATCTACTATATTTGTAAAAGACTTAGTGTGCCTGCAACAACAAATTTTGCAATTTTCATTAGTTTATTGCAGGAATATCAAATGCTGTACTGGTTGCTGTTTCTATGGGAGCTTGTGTCAAAACACCTTTTAACTTCCATGGGCGCAAGATGAACTCCACTGGGTAATACAGTAACCCTTGCCTACGGCATAAGATTGCTAATGTGTTCAAATAATTGATTCCCCTGAGGGCTTATGATGGAGGTAAAGAATTATGAATATATATGGCTAATACATTTTTCCCTGAATATTTGCACTTTAGCCTAACACAGTAATGGATCTAACTGAGTTTTGACTTCAAATGCTTCATGAACTGTACAGCTCTACTTCACTTTTACACGTTACAATAACTAATGCTTTCCAGGTTTATTTTTAAATGTAGAAATGTAAGGGGGCAGTAACATTTTAAATTTGACTTACCAATCTTCAAATTTTCTGGGGTGTAGAAGTCAGGAAGAGAGACACCCCACATACATAACAGGAAATTTTTCATTTCTGCACAGGGAGACAAGCAGAAATTGAGAATGGGAACTGAAGAATGTCTGCTTTTCTAACACCTATGTTATTACACTTATTATGTATTATCTTTTAGTTAAGTCCATCTTTCATGAGATAATATCAATCAAAATAATTTCAATTTCTTATAATTAGGGACTACAAATATTTACCTTTCCACACTTAGAAGATACTGTGCAAGAAGCAAGGAAGATAGGTAGAACTTAATGGTTTTATCACTGATCTTTAAAATGTGATTTTCCTTCCAAATTGACTAAGTCATTTGAAATGTCTAACACCTTAGATTTATTTTTTAAATATAATCAAACAATAAAAATAAAATAAAATCCATTCAAGATGTATTAACCATAAGTAATTTTGTATTTCTATTTTCCAAAACCAAAACCAACACTGCCTTTAGTAAACTCAGTGATTACTTTGCAAAGAGGCCTCCCTGAAATATCTAGCAATCCTTAATTAGTGTCATTAATTTGCAGATCTGGAAAACAGAATTATTCTATAGTTATACAGTTCTTGGTAAAATTCATTTTCCTATGACTGCAGAGACTTTCACTCATACACAATGCAAACTCATTGAGGCCCAAAGAAAATCTTGTATCAGATCAGAGTGGAATTTTTTTTTTTTAATATCTTCTTCCAAGTGACAGTCTGAGGCACAAACACTAAAGATCAGATCAACTAAATCAAGATCAGATCAAGAGAAGCTAGTTTACCACATTTATTTTCCCTCTCTCTCCTATCACAGTTTCAACAGACCATGAGCAAGAAAGATTGGTCTTCCCCCAGACAGGCTTAAGAGTGATATAGGCTGGTTGAGCAATATGGATCAGTATATTAGTTTAAGGACCAATATATTAGTTAGGCAAAAGGAATCAATGAGTGCTTTTTCTAAAATATTCCAGTTTAATCTTGCTTGTTGTGTGAATAGCCTTGTTTTTCTCAATGATACAGATTTACAGAAGCACTGAAGTCACAGTGGGCTACTATCGTCTTGGCATCTACCAGGTGCAAGGAGCTTTTTCTTGATTTTCACATACATTGTTTTGAGTTATGGGGCATCAGAATAGAAAGTTGCTCACTATGGCACAAAAACAATAAAAAAACTTGCTACACTGGGGAAAAACAGTTAAAAGATCAGCCAAAGGTCACTGTGATGAATTTGATGACAGAAAAATTNTTTTCCTTCCAAATTGACTAAGTCATTTGAAATGTCTAACACCTTAGATTTATTTTTTAAATATAATCAAACAATAAAAATAAAATAAAATCCATTCAAGATGTATTAACCATAAGTAATTTTGTATTTCTATTTTCCAAAACCAAAACCAACACTGCCTTTAGTAAACTCAGTGATTACTTTGCAAAGAGGCCTCCCTGAAATATCTAGCAATCCTTAATTAGTGTCATTAATTTGCAGATCTGGAAAACAGAATTATTCTATAGTTATACAGTTCTTGGTAAAATTCATTTTCCTATGACTGCAGAGACTTTCACTCATACACAATGCAAACTCATTGAGGCCCAAAGAAAATCTTGTATCAGATCAGAGTGGAATTTTTTTTTTTTTTTAATATCTTCTTCCAAGTGACAGTCTGAGGCACAAACACTAAAGATCAGATCAACTAAATCAAGATCAGATCAAGAGAAGCTAGTTTACCACATTTATTTTCCCTCTCTCTCCTATCACAGTTTCAACAGACCATGAGCAAGAAAGATTGGTCTTCCCCCAGACAGGCTTAAGAGTGATATAGGCTGGTTGAGCAATATGGATCAGTATATTAGTTTAAGGACCAATATATTAGTTAGGCAAAAGGAATCAATGAGTGCTTTTTCTAAAATATTCCAGTTTAATCTTGCTTGTTGTGTGAATAGCCTTGTTTTTCTCAATGATACAGATTTACAGAAGCACTGAAGTCACAGTGGGCTACTATCGTCTTGGCATCTACCAGGTGCAAGGAGCTTTTTCTTGATTTTCACATACATTGTTTTGAGTTATGGGGCATCAGAATAGAAAGTTGCTCACTATGGCACAAAAACAATAAAAAAACTTGCTACACTGGGGAAAAACAGTTAAAAGATCAGCCAAAGGTCACTGTGATGAATTTGATGACAGAAAAATTAGGATAAAGTAGGTGGTTTAAGAGCACCAGATACCCCTACCATGCATGTTCAAAGGGACAGTAGCATATACTAATAAGTTATTTGCAAATAATGTATATATATATCAGTGTACTGCATATGCATGTATTAACATTTTAAATGTAGAATTTCAAATCTGAGAACTTGCATGTGATTTGTCAAGTAACCCCGTACACATTGTGAGGAGTAAAGTAATGTCACTTTTAACATCACATTGGGTTTAGAGAGTTTTCTTCCTGGATTTCAGGTAAGGGTGAGGGAGACTCAGATACTAAAGCATCTTACTACGGCTTTGAATGTCTTTTCTGTTTGACTGTTTGAATTACAGTACTGCTAATCTTTAGTTTTGCAATCAAAACTTAGCTTGACCAAAATCAACAGTATACAATATATCCTGCAAGCTATCAATATAGACTTTTGATTAGGCTTTTTCATAAAATTCATCAATACATGTCAATAGAAAGGCCTCCATTCCACCCAAAATGGACAACAAATACTTCAGAAATATGAGTGGTAAGTATGGCAGTGGAGATCTGACTAGATGATATTTGAGACTAGCTGTGACAACAATATTCTCAAACAGCAAATCATTCACTAACAAATATCACCAAATCACACAAGAGATTATCTGTCAGTAACTGTTCTTCTGATTTATGTTCCTCACTCCCTTATCATTCTGTGCTCTAGACTACTGGATCATGTTGATCTCAACTGAGATATTTTATGACATTATATACTGAGTCTTACCTTGGCATATATTTGTCTTTCCATCAAAAAGATTCTTAATACAAACAGAAAAGACTGAAAGCATATGTGAAATCTCAAACAATAAGCCCTTCTTACTTAACATGTATTGTTTGGGGGAATTTATGAGGGTTACTTCAAAAGTAATGCCTTTTATTTTATTATTTTGGCTCACAGCATCAGAGACTGATATTGGTGGTGTGTCAGTAGAGGTTCTGTTGCTGTGCCACAAATGGCAGCAGAGGGTAAGTCTAACATAATAGTGTCTGACAAGGAAATGCAAATGAAGCAAAGTGTCACTGAATTCATCCAAGTGGAAAAAATGGCACCAATTGACATTCACTGATATGAAATGTTCATTGCTGAAAGTTTATGGAGACTAAACAGTGGATGTGAGCACAGTGAGGTGGTAGGTGTTGTGTTTCAGCAGTTGCAACAGTGATGTTAGTGACAAGCCAAGAACAGCTCTCACACCACAAAATGAAAAGTGTCTTGATCTGATCATCCATGCAAATCTTCTAATCAGTAGAAAAAAAATAGTATTTTGTAACAGAGAATTTGCTCCATCAAAGGGTGCTATTGTGCTCTTTGTAACTGTTGTATTTTTCAAGGAAATAAATAAGAGGCATTACTTTCAGAGCAACCTATGTATACATATATATCTAAGAGTTTAAATATTGTCTACTAGTATCTCAGCCAGAACTAAGCTAATTTTTTTGTGTGTATGAAAACAATCCCATAGATTTTCTGCTGTCTACACAGGCCAAAATTTCTTCCCATTCATCCCATCTACAATTTTTGTAAGAGATCTGCTTTTATACCGTCTCCACCAAGTTTCAACAGGATTTATCAGTCAGAAAAAGTACAAGACAATCAAATTAGATCTAGCATGCTCCGGCTGTCAAAAAATCACCCAGCTGTGATTGATTAATAGAAGAATGCATATGATTTTGTGGTGCAAGTCTTTTCCTCAAAAAAATTTGAAGTTGTTTAACATGTTTCTGTCAGCAAACCTCAGCTGACAATCTTTATGGAACAGCCATCTGTTTATGAGGATTATAAATACTTTATCAAAGTATTTATGACATGTTTTTCCTGAAAGATGATATCTTTTCCTTTTCAATAGATTAATGTCTTAGAGGTAGCTTCAAAAGCAAAATATAGAGTCAGAAAATAAACTTTTAGATTTATCTAATCCACCAGCAAATGGCATAGTTCAGTCTATTTTTTACTGTCACAAGAGTTATTAAACTAATATCAACACTTTCAGAGGTACTGTCAATTTATTAACAGATTTAAATGTCATGCTAAAACAAAAATAAGTAGAATTTAAAATGGTTAATATGCCTCTTCCCTCAGAAGCCCTTGTCTGAAACTGGTAAGGACTGCCTCAGTTCAACATGAGACTACCAACGTCATTTTGTGAATTTTACATTTGAAAGCATTTCTTTGGAGCTGTTTGCCTTCGAAAGGGAGTGCTCTGGAGTATAAGTTGGCTGAACACTTGCCCTGGGAGCAAATAACTCCAGTTAGATACTGCAAAGTGGGAGATTATATCATTGTATCCTGTGAAGGTGGGATACAAGTTGGAGTCTCCCTGTTTTCTCTTATTGGCTGACTTAAATTTGCAAGGCCTGGAAATGGGAACAAAGGAGATCCTGCTGAGATCCCAAAGCCAGAAGCCATCACTCCAAAAAGAGCTGACTCCATCACTTTGAATTTATAAATAAGTTTGTTATTGCCACTATTAGCAGTCATCAACTGAACAACACCACCTCCAACTACCCTTCACTACTGAAGATCCACACCTGACACCAAGACATCGCTGGATCTGGTGGCGAACCACTTTGCTTTGATATCTGTCTGTCTCTCCCATTTTCTATCTTTTCTCTATATCTTCTTCTATTTTTTTTTTATTCTTCTTAGTAACCATTGCCTAAAATTGTCTTATCTGTAGTGCATATTAATTGTAACTAACCAATTAGCCATTTTTACCTGCAATTAATTGTTGTTAATTGTTAAGAAAGGTACCAATAAATTGCTGTGTATTGTTCCTCTGAGTCTTGGATAGCTCTATCTCAGTAGTGAACCTTTGCTGACTAGGGGAGGTGCAACTCAGGAAAAGATTCACCTCCCTCAGTACCCACTGAGTGGGACGAGACAGTCCTCACCCTTATTTACCACTCATTTGGCTATTTCTTGTCTTGATACTGTCATTTTGAGATGAATTAGAAAAATGTATTTTAAACATTCATCTTCCAGATATGGGGGTATTGCACTTTCCATTAACACATTCCTTTAGCTGAGATGCAATTATTCATTCAAATAAAAAAGATATTATTTATTGTTTGTCTTTTCTTTCTATGCAGTGATTGGAAGCAATAGCTAGATCAGGACCCATTTCACTAGACTGAAAGCAAATATTAATTCTTACCTATGGAATTATATAGGATCTAAGAGAAGACCGGAAATGTAAACTATTAAATAGAAATAAAACGAAAGAAAAAAAGAATAAAGAAAGAATAATAATTTTGCATTAAACAATTCCATGTGCACTCTGAATCCACTAGCAGATCAGCAGAGGTAATATTAAGCTGCCATTCATCCCCTGTAAGGTGGATATTTTTTGTAGGAAAAATCTTGAAGGTGAGGTTAGCCATGATGTTTTTTGAAAGCGAGTCTTAGGCTGACTTTGTTAAAAGGCTTTACATGTCTCCAGCTGGTTTGTACGACAGTGACTTTGATTTTGTCTTCCTATGTAATATATATTTTGAGAAATGTACTTATTTAGAAGAAAAGACTTTTTTTCCATTTGTGACTAAAAGTAATATAAAAAAATGTTATCAAACACTGGAAAGCTACTCTGTCTTTCAGAACTATCTTGTGTTTTTCACTGTTATTTCTAACTGAATACGATATCTTATTCAATTTTCTGTTCACCTTCTTTATCTTTTTTTCTTCTTTAGCTTTTCAAGCCTTTCAGTATGGAATTCTGAAGCTTTTCAGACTGGCTGCCTCTTACAGGCTTGTTTCCTTTTTCTTCCTCTCTCTCTCTCTTTTTTTTCTTTCTATTCTTGTAAGTACAAATAAAAAAAAAAAAAGAAGTACAATAAATCTTACAATTTCCTTCATAACCTTTCTAGATGTAAAGAATAAACAGTTCTTTGCCATTATTATCTGCTTTGTAAATACTAATGCTGTCCCTTAGATAGATTGTATTATGAACACAAATACTTGTTGAAAGAATAAAAACTCCCCTCCATAGTCTCCCTGACCTGCAATCACTTTATTCCCACGTTAATGGACATGACCCTGTCCTGTGAAAAAGGTAATAATGAGCCTCACATTACTCACATGAATAGTGTTTGGAGCATACAGAAAAGATTGCAAAACTAAGATCTTCAAGAGGTTTGAAAATGAATACATTAGATGTGTAGCAGAAGGCAAATTTGGCTGTTACTTTTATGAAGTTGCTGGCACCCCAGCAATTTTGATGCCTCTATTTAATGTCAGTAGTTGCTTTAGACACAGTTCTGATCTCCAGGTGATGGATGGAAAATATCTAAAGTTAACCCTCAGAACTCCCAAGGCTGATCCTTAACCTATGGCTAAGATGAGGCGCTGGGGGAAGAAGGAAAGCAATTTGTTACAACCCCTAGCAGAGGTATGACCTTATATTGAAAACAACGATATAATGTGTGCAGTGGATGGAGTCCTGTTGACAAAGAAAAAATAAGTATGTCTGAAGAAGAGCAAAAGTATCTAATATTTATTCTTTAAACAATAACAAAAATATGGGTGATAATAAACTACTGAAATAGATTTGGTGGATATATTACATTTCTGAAAGAAAAGCCCATACTAAAGAACTCTTGGCTTTGTGAAGTCAATGAAGAAGAATCTATTAGATTCAATGAGGCCATGATTCCCTCTCTCTTTTTTAATATCAGAAGTACAAATCCATGCTGACTGACGGACACTACTGTTTAACTCTGGCCGTACAGCAGCACTGTGGCACTCCACATCCTATGGGTCTAATCCTTTGGTTGCCTCTGTGACTTTTTGATCTGCAGTACTCTGAATACCTTATATTCACATTCATTCCTGTCATGGGATAAGGGTACAACTGAACATTTGGATCTGTCAGGTTAGGCTCATGAGACTCAATTATTGATTGAACACCTTTTTCCTTTCTTCCATAGAAATGGAGATTGGCCAGTGCTTCTCATATGTACATTGATTTTAATTCAGTGTATCTCTGGGTTACAAATCTGACAGTTCTGAAACTGAGACAGTTTTCCCATCATATATTGCTTTCCAAACTTCTGAGTTTAGATCCAAACAACACTAGCTCATTGTTTAAAGCCTTCCAAAACATCTCTGATTAAAGTCTTTTAAGGAAAAAAATATTTATTCTGTGAGGCTGAATAGCATGCCAGCACTCACAGGAAGCATCAGAGGAATACATCTTACACTGCTGCATTTTTCATATAGTTTTTGTACATGAATTGGATAAATAGCTCAGCACCATTAGCAGGCAAAGCTTTCAGTTATAACATTAAGGGGTAAGATGGCCAGAGGTAAATTTACCCCTCTTTTGTTTCAATACATATGTGAAGATTAGCTGAAAAATAAGATTAACTTAGGGGAAAAAATGGCATTACAGCAAATTCTTGGAAAGGTTATCAGAAGATATGTATTTCCACGAATCTGCCATATTTCAGTTCTTGCTACTATAATCCTTTTAAGGAGTTGTAATAATTCACTTATAAGAGAATGACGACAACTTCATGGAAAAAGTGTCTGTATACATACATAATACTCATTTTAAACTGTGTCTATGTTCTGTGCAAATATCCAGTTTACAAAACAGACAAATACTAGCAAGAAAGTTACCCTGTAACAAGCAGTGGGCAGTGGATATCAGAGAATAATAAAATAAATTTAGTTTTCTTTCATATAACTAACACCAGACAAGTTAGATTCAGATTCTTGGACTTTCAGTCAATTCTTGATACTTTTTTTATAATGAAGATTAAGAAGAAAGTCAACCATTCCAGAATTGCTTGTGGCCCTCCATAACCTTTTAACAACAAAAACAGTAGCAGAAAAAAAGGATGACTCATAGAGTATCATGGAACTCTCAACTACTACTGGTGCCAGAAACGTATTTCTGAGGATTAGATGTATTTATATGTTATTTTCTTAGCATTAGGTTCACCAAAAACTCATACGTATTTTTTTTTCAAAATAGTGCTCTTAAGTGGGAAGGACATTTACCCTAAAACATGGGTTCAATCCATGTTGATAAAATTAAAATCTTTATTGGATAGTAAGTAAAATTACAGCAAATGGAAACCAGACTGAACTCACTTGAGCCCATGCTGTCTCTGCTTGTTTAGGAAGATACCTTCCCATGTAAATAGTCTTTACAAATTAGTATGTGAAAAGAAAAGTTAAAAAGATAAAATCAAAATCAGAAACAAAATTATGAGACATACCTGAAATGTCCTAGTATTATTTTATATTCTAAAATGAATACATTTATCAGTTACCAAACCATATCAGCATATTATTTTAGTTCAAGAATCAAAAATATTGTAGTAATATGTGAGAACTTTTAGAAATGTTACGTGTAGTGCTGATATTTTATCCAAATCTATAATGTAATTACTGTATTCCAACAAATTAAGAACAGTATCTAAAGGATACATGTAACAAGTCAGAAAAGATCATAATTTTACCAAGATATTTAGTCATACAAATATTTATTCAGTTATGGAAATTCTCAAGAACTAGTGATTATGTATCGATGTTGAATGCCTTAAACCTTCAAAGTTTTCCATAAATATGAAAGCAGTAAATAATAATAAAAAAGGCAGAGGAAGGAAAAGTAAATGCAGAATATCTGAGGACAGGAAATATCAGGTGAACAGTCACCATTTATGCCCAGGGCAACTCTACAGATCAAGGGTAGAAACAAAGTCTATGGATTTGTCATAGATTCATCTACCTCATCGTATGGATATCACAGCTAGTCAAAAATACCGACTTTTGAATGAAGAGCTGGGGCTTTTCAGCCTGGAGAAGAGAAGGCACCAAGGGGACCTTATAGCAGCCTTCCAGTAACTGAAGGGTACCTACAGACTTTTTAGAAGGGCACGCAGCAACAGGACAAGTCAAAATGGTTTTAAACTGCAAGAAGGTAGACTTAGGCTAGATATCAGGAAAAAATTCTTTACTGTGAGGGTGGTGAGACACAAAACAGGTTGCTTAGGGAGGCTGTGGATGCCCCCTATCAATCAAAGCCAGGCTAGATGGGGCTTTGAGCAGCCTGGTTTATGGGAGGTATCCCTGCCTATATAGCAGGGGGGTTGGGACCACATGATCCTNCATAATTTTACCAAGATATTTAGTCATACAAATATTTATTCAGTTATGGAAATTCTCAAGAACTAGTGATTATGTATCGATGTTGAATGCCTTAAACCTTCAAAGTTTTCCATAAATATGAAAGCAGTAAATAATAATAAAAAAGGCAGAGGAAGGAAAAGTAAATGCAGAATATCTGAGGACAGGAAATATCAGGTGAACAGTCACCATTTATGCCCAGGGCAACTCTACAGATCAAGGGTAGAAACAAAGTCTATGGATTTGTCATAGATTCATCTACCTCATCGTATGGATATCACAGCTAGTCAAAAATACCGACTTTTGAATGAAGAGCTGGGGCTTTTCAGCCTGGAGAAGAGAAGGCACCAAGGGGACCTTATAGCAGCCTTCCAGTAACTGAAGGGTACCTACAGACTTTTTAGAAGGGCACGTAGCAACAGGACAAGTCAAAATGGTTTTAAACTGCAAGAAGGTAGACTTAGGCTAGATATCAGGAAAAAATTCTTTACTGTGAGGGTGGTGAGACACAAAACAGGTTGCTTAGGGAGGCTGTGGATGCCCCCTATCAATCAAAGCCAGGCTAGATGGGGCTTTGAGCAGCCTGGTTTATGGGAGGTATCCCTGCCTATATAGCAGGGGGGTTGGGACCACATGATCCTAAGTGCCCTTCCAACCCAAACCACTCCATGTATGTGTTCTGAGTGCTCCCTTTCAATGATATTTTTTGGTGATCCTCTGAAAGAACATTATTTGAGTGTATGAAGTCTAATTATTTTGTCTTTTTGCCAACATACTTGCAAACCTGCATCTTTTCCATCTGCTCAAGNGGAGTTGTAATAATTCACTTATAAGAGAATGACGACAACTTCATGGAAAAAGTGTCTGTATACATACATAATACTCATTTTAAACTGTGTCTATGTTCTGTGCAAATATCCAGTTTACAAAACAGACAAATACTAGCAAGAAAGTTACCCTGTAACAAGCAGTGGGCAGTGGATATCAGAGAATAATAAAATAAATTTAGTTTTCTTTCATATAACTAACACCAGACAAGTTAGATTCAGATTCTTGGACTTTCAGTCAATTCTTGATACTTTTTTTATAATGAAGATTAAGAAGAAAGTCAACCATTCCAGAATTGCTTGTGGCCCTCCATAACCTTTTAACAACAAAAACAGTAGCAGAAAAAAAGGATGACTCATAGAGTATCATGGAACTCTCAACTACTACTGGTGCCAGAAACGTATTTCTGAGGATTAGATGTATTTATATGTTATTTTCTTAGCATTAGGTTCACCAAAAACTCATACGTATTTTTTTTTCAAAATAGTGCTCTTAAGTGGGAAGGACATTTACCCTAAAACATGGGTTCAATCCATGTTGATAAAATTAAAATCTTTATTGGATAGTAAGTAAAATTACAGCAAATGGAAACCAGACTGAACTCACTTGAGCCCATGCTGTCTCTGCTTGTTTAGGAAGATACCTTCCCATGTAAATAGTCTTTACAAATTAGTATGTGAAAAGAAAAGTTAAAAAGATAAAATCAAAATCAGAAACAAAATTATGAGACATACCTGAAATGTCCTAGTATTATTTTATATTCTAAAATGAATACATTTATCAGTTACCAAACCATATCAGCATATTATTTTAGTTCAAGAATCAAAAATATTGTAATAATATGTGAGAACTTTTAGAAATGTTACGTGTAGTGCTGATATTTTATCCAAATCTATAATGTAATTACTGTATTCCAACAAATTAAGAACAGTATCTAAAGGATACATGTAACAAGTCAGAAAAGATCATAATTTTACCAAGATATTTAGTCATACAAATATTTATTCAGTTATGGAAATTCTCAAGAACTAGTGATTATGTATCGATGTTGAATGCCTTAAACCTTCAAAGTTTTCCATAAATATGAAAGCAGTAAATAATAATAAAAAAGGCAGAGGAAGGAAAAGTAAATGCAGAATATCTGAGGACAGGAAATATCAGGTGAACAGTCACCATTTATGCCCAGGGCAACTCTACAGATCAAGGGTAGAAACAAAGTCTATGGATTTGTCATAGATTCATCTACCTCATCGTATGGATATCACAGCTAGTCAAAAATACCGACTTTTGAATGAAGAGCTGGGGCTTTTCAGCCTGGAGAAGAGAAGGCACCAAGGGGACCTTATAGCAGCCTTCCAGTAACTGAAGGGGACCTACAGACTTTTTAGAAGGGCACGCAGCAACAGGACAAGTCAAAATGGTTTTAAACTGCAAGAAGGTAGACTTAGGCTAGATATCAGGAAAAAATTCTTTACTGTGAGGGTGGTGAGACACAAAACAGGTTGCTTAGGGAGGCTGTGGATGCCCCCTATCAATCAAAGCCAGGCTAGATGGGGCTTTGAGCAGCCTGGTTTATGGGAGGTATCCCTGCCTATATAGCAGGGGGGTTGGGACCACATGATCCTAAGTGCCCTTCCAACCCAAACCACTCCATGTATGTGTTCTGAGTGCTCCCTTTCAATGATATTTTTTGGTGATCCTCTGAAAGAACATTATTTGAGTGTATGAAGTCTAATTATTTTGTCTTTTTGCCAACATACTTGCAAACCTGCATCTTTTCCATCTGCTCAAGAAAAACAAGAGTGTGGTTTAAACATCTGTTTTCCAAAGAAACCATGACTTTTTTTTTAATTTGCCCACCTTCAGTAACTACAATGACAACTATGGTATATGCTTTGTATCATGTTGCAGGTATGCCATCAACATTGCAAGTAATTACTATGTAACATATCAAATGACACCTTTTCTGTAATAATAACAAATTACTTATATTCTGTGTCTTTGAAAACTATTTACTCAATTAAGAAAAGGCTACGTAATGTAATTACTAGAACCAAACTACAAAACCTTCATCTTTCATAGTTCAGGGTTCCCTGATTCTATATATCACATTTCCAGAAATTAAAGATATCCTATTATGTTTATTTATATATAATCATTGTTCTCTGTTGAACCAAAATGGCTTTTCTGAGGTTGGCAATAATAAATTCTCCTCTTACCCACTCTTTATCTATTCTGAAAGAAGTATCATTTTATGGCAATAAAAGACAATTAAGGCCATGGATCTGTGTAATTCTATTAAATATCTTACTTTTTTTTTTTTTTAATCTCCAAAGATCTTAAAAGCATTTCAAAAGAAACAAGCTGTTTCATGGCTTCTAGAGTATGAAATGAAAACGCGATTGTAACACAGTTCTTACATAAATATGAGTTCTTATTAGGATGTCTATATATTTGTGCACTTTGCACACAAGACCATAGACATGGACATAGACACACACATAAAAGTGATTCAAATCGAAGTTTCAAAAATGGAAGTTTTAGAAAGAAGAAATTAGATTTTAGTGAGGATATTTCTTCTACAGCCATTTCACACGAAGTATTTTTGCCAAGCCTTTAATGAAAGTTTATTATAAAAATAAGTTCTAAGGTGTTAAATATAAATTAGGGCCAAAGTACAATTACAGTAGTCACACTACTGCACATATTGTGCAAACCTCTCCAGTCCCAGCAAGAGGTGCTCTCATTCCTAACAGTATTTCTCAAGACAGCTAAGTTCACTAAAGTCATGTACAGTAGTATTTCTCCTACAAAGAAATCAGAGAATTATTTGAGCTTCCAGGACAAAGTATCCTAAAGATAGCATCTGTTACAGAATATTATTGCCTGCAGAGCACGCAAAGCTGCCAGGGGCAAAGTTGCCAATCTGAGTGCTTAGGCGCTTTATCTGATCATTTTAAACATATAGTCCAAAGATGTGGTAACTTCATGTTCTCTGTAGTACTGCATTTTGCTTTCTACAAATACAACAACAATATCATAATAGTGTACAACTCTTCAAATTCCTTAAGCATTGAAAGTAATGATAATATGAAGTAGTATGTGACTTCCACTTACTGATGTTTCTTATGGAATTTCAGTATTTGTGCTTCCTGCTACATAGCTCTATATGCTTATCCTAATTTTGGAAGGCAAATATAAGCAGAACCATTAAGTCAGAACAAAGTATACTGGAAGTTTACATTATTTGAAAAACTTTGTACAGATTCCATCTTGTAACTTCACAAATTTCTTACAAAACTTAGATTTCCTCATGTGCTTTGCATTCCAGTTTGATAACGTGGTAAAGTAAAACAAGTTTCAAGAAATAAGGAAATGTGAGAAGGGCAGTAAAGGTAGCACTGGTTAAAAGAGGAAAGAAGAGATAATATTGTCCATTTTTTACTATGAAATGTGTTCTTTTTTGGAAACTGGAGATTAGACATTTTAATAGTGACAAACTATAAAAAATAGTCTATGAAACACATGATACAGGAAGGGGAGGTTGTTGTGTTCTGATTAGTTTAGACTTGTGTATGGTTACAAGCCAGGAATACTATTAATGACTTGTATGATGGAGAGAAGAACTAGGAGGGCCAGGAGATTCATGCTTCTGGAGAGTTATTGAAAATTCAGATGAAATTTCAGATTAATTTGTTATTTCTCCAAAAACGGGGTAAGAAATATGAATAAACAAATATAAGCAAAAAAAGACAAAAGACAAAATTGATCCAAACATCCCCTTCAGGACACATTCCCATATCTGTATACAGAATTCTGAACTAAGCACTTCACTGATCACCTGTGTTACACCAGTGTAGGCTCAAGCTTACCATATGCATATAAAATTTCAGCTGCTGATATTTCATGATATTCTCCCAGGTTTTCAGAAGAGCCTTAGTGCCTCCTACATAACTTTCCTTCAGAAATTATAGTAGTTCAATGCAATTCACCTTTTAATGGCCAACTGATTCAAATATTAGAAAGTTACAATGCTTATGACAACTTGATTGATATATTTCCTTTTTTCTTTTTGTTGTCTTGCAGGCTAATGATATTAACAGTATGGAGCTGTCATGTAGAAAGCTTACTTAAAGTTCAGAATATTCCCTATGTTTTCACTGACAATCTATAGAAGAGAGTAAATCAAAAGAAAATCATATTTTGAACAATTTTAATAATATCTATAGTTTTAATTGACATTACATCTAAGAAGTTTTAATCTTAGAAATATATTAGATTATATGTAATCCATTTTTCTTTCACTGTAGTCAATAGAGCACATTATTAAAGGCTTTTTCTCTTTTTTCATTTCATGTCTCCTTTAATAAGATACTTTCTCAACTTCTTTATAGACACTGCTCCATTTATTTAGCAATTTTCACAAATAAGAGACTTATTTTTCCAATAATATCCTACCCAGACTACCCTTCTACAATTCAGAGGACATTCCTTCTTACATTTTACTTCCTTTTACAGTGACAGTCATTTCCTAAAATGTTACACTGAAGAATTCAATGGTAGATATGCTGCTTAAACACTTACAGACAACTTATTTTTCTACATGTATGTCCTTGTAATTGGTAAATGCTAAACTAATTCTCGTCATTAAAAAAAAACAAAAAACATTTATCTTCTAAAATGTTTATTTCACTCATAGTTATTTCTTCTTGGTAAATAGGTCATAAAAATATGGAAACAGTGAAAGAGACATGATTGAATAAGTCTCAAAGAGCTTTCTTCCCTAACTACAACCTCTACTTTCTGCAAAGCAATAGCAAATTGTGGCAGCAAGACATTCACTATTATCACTTTTATATACAACCCAAATGGAAGTAATTGGTAATGGAAGAAATAAAAATTTAAAGCAAATTTAGTGTTCAGTACACATCAATTACAACAAGGAAAAATCATGAACATTACATACAATTTGTTGCTACATTTCCTTTACAGATTTTGACAGAATTATTAAAAACAAAACAAAACAAAATAAAACAAAAAAACATTGCATCTCATAAGTAGAAATAAATGGAGACTTTGCTATTTTCTGAGCAGCCTCCAGACATGTGTTTTTTTGTGCTTAGAATTCATGATTTCTTTAAAATTATCACTGTTGGTGCAGCAGAACAATATACATCCCACTGGGAAAAAATGCTGTGGGAGACGGAAATACAAGAAACCATTTTTATCCTATAGAGCTTCAGTTTTTTACTATTTAAAGCATGAAAAGCAGAAAAGTGCAAACCATTTTTCCTTCAATAACTACATGTGATACAGACAATTTGGAAATAATTTGTTCTCCCAAAAGATGAGATATAAATCTACACACAGAAAGAAAGAAAATGGAGGCTAAGGAAGAACACATTTCACTGTGTTCTCTGAGCTTAAGTATGGGTCATTGTATCTAAAGGACTTTTTGAATGGCTGCCCAGAGCACTTGCTTCTTCTGGCTACACTGAATCTATATTCTCCCAAGGAAGAGAAACGTAGGAACTATAAAGTGAAGGATGGTGTGATCAATTCATGGTGTTTTCAATCTCTCAAATAAATACTGTGAAATACTGAGAAAATAAACATATCTGTATCTTCAAACACTTTAAAGTTTTTATATACTTTTGGACAGCTTTTTTTTTTTTTTTTTTATAATTCAAAAATTTTTCCAGGGCTGTTTTTCTTCCTAATTGTGACA
>VXAB01001444.1:349064-364774 GCA_013399175.1 Odontophorus gujanensis | reverse complement strand
TTTTTTTTTTTTTTCTTATAATTCAGAAATCTTTCCAGGGCTGTTTTTCTTCCTAATTGTGACAAACCAAGGAAATTCAGCTGAGGATAGATCATACTCACTTTTGCAATTTAAGATTAGAGTAAATACAAATATGTAGGGGATAGAGGCTGTTAAGAATATCAATGTGAGAACTACATTTTTTTCTCTAGTATTTTCTGCTGGTTTAACCTTTTTCTTTTCCAGTAACAAAGTAAACACATAACAAAAGAGGAAACGACAGCTTAAGCTGCTGTCTCTAAATTCAAGTCCATAGGTTGCCTAGAATATTCACTGTGTGGGGAGGTGAGGTGGCTTTAAATGCACATCAGTGAAGAATTATGTTAATTCAAGCAGTGAAATTTTTTGCTTGTCTGCTTTAGTTGTAACTTTAATGCAATATTTAGGTTCACTTACATTATTAAGAAAAGCACAATAGTTTCTAAAACTTAATAGTTATTTGTCACTAGGATATTGAAATAAGGATAATATTGAAATAAGGATATATCAACAGGAATTAAAAAGAATTATAATAATAATAGCAAACATTCTATATGTTAGAAATTGAAAGAGCAAGAATTCCATGCTTAGCCAGTGCATGTACAGAAGACAGAACTTAAAATAATAGCACTCCACTTTGCAAGTTACTTAGAGATCTATTTGAATTTGAGCAGTGAGGAAAGGAAGCACACTCTTCAACCGCTCAGCTGTGTTGTATTTACAAGCATAAGACACAATATGAAGTCTACAAGCATAAGACACAATATGAAGTCTTCAGTTTTTCAGGCACAAATGAGTGAAATAGATTAAATGATTTTCCTTTAACATGTAATACATTTTTGAGATTTTTAAAATATGTTTAGAAGTGCAGTTAAGGATAGACTATACATATCAAAAGAAGATAATTATATCCTTTGCTTTGGGATGGTATCAGGTGACCGCAATGAAACCATTTAATCTGTCTTAATATGGCAGATCACACACACTGAGCAACATTTTTATACTGCTTTTTAGACAATACCTTACAGTTTTTGTTTAACTTTTTTGTTTATCCCTGAATAGCACTGCACTGTGACGTGTTAAAATACTTTATGTTTCGTTTTAACTGCTAAAGCAACTGGACCACTTACAAAGGATCTATAGCTGTTTTGCAACATAGCAAACCAAACCAGCAAATTGCATTGTTTTTTTAACACTGAAAATCTAGTCAAAGATTGTATCCAAGTCAGTAACGACTTGCACAGGTAACCCTTCACATCATGACACCATGTAATCTCATTTTTTAACATATTATTATTGATATTTAATAGGGAAGACCACAGGGAATCAGTTTTTGCTGCACTATTCTACTCTAAGTGGTAGATTTCAAATTCTTACCAGTTTTTATCACAGTGTTTTATTCTCTTATATTTTATCTATTTATTTTGTATTATTTTATTTCATGACAAGATTATAGGAAAAACAAATCAAACCTATATCCATCTGGTACACTGATACTGGATTTGGGATGCAAAGAATATTTCCCTGTGGCAAACTGGGAATTCATCATAGCTACGATTTATCAGGAAAATATATATTTTTAACAATTACACATTTTAATCAAAATGGAATTTCTGGTACAGACAGAAATCATTCCAAGAACAGAGAAAGCTTTTCTGAGCTCTGATGAGGTGTGCTATTTGAATATGCTGGATTAAGTGTTATTAACTATGAAGTCGAATAGTGAGTGATAACAAAAAGAATGTACTTCCTAACTCTTGAATGATTTGGCTCTCTCATGTTGAAAACTTAACACAAATTGCAAGCAAAAAATTCTTCAAGTTCAATTCTTTTTCTTTTTTTCCCTAGCATCCCTGTCTTCTCTACAGATTCATCATTTAGGACTTCCAAGGGTTCTTCAAAAAAGTTTTTGAAATTGATTGTCCCAGAAGCAGCTCACAAAGGCATCCTTGTTAAGCAGTTCAGAAACTTTTGAAAACCCAGCTTCACAAGCCAAAGGCTTCTCAGATTTCAAGAGATATCCTGGCATGATTTCCATTAATGATATTTTACAACTCTCACCATGAAGAAAATTAAAGATTATGTTTTCTTTATGTTTAAGACCTCTATTCTTCTGTAATTCCTTTGGAAATGGAATTTCAGATTCCGTGTTACTATTTAGTTTGTGCTTTTTACTGACACATGACTTGGCAGAAATAGTAGAATACAGTGAATATAAAATACTGTTTATTTGTAATTGGAATTAAAATTAGAATTAGCAGACTATTATTTTTATTTAAGGACTTTTCAATCACTGATCACAATTCACTGGCAAGGTTTGTGCCCTAATTGATAAATAAAAGCTAATATCATTCTTACCACTACAGTAATTGCTTCTTAAAACTTCTTTTACCAAGACTGTAAAAATCTTATTTTGGTTACACTCCAAAATCTATGTAGTCTGTCAGAAATAGATGGTTGATATGTAGAGAAGCTTTCAGAGAACATACCATTCTACAATGCTTTATAGTCTCCTCATTTATGATAAAGGTGATTCATGGCTCTTATAACTGGTAACTAACTGGATCTGACTGTAGTAATTAGATCTTTCTCAAAATTATATTAAAAGGCTTCAGGCTTTTCTTCAGGCTATGAATTGTCATGGAACGGAATCAGAGAGTATGGAAATTGGAATAAACTTAAAATAAGTTACATGGAAAAAAAGGGATTTATAATTTCAGACATGAAACTAGACAATAGTATCTATAAACATATAAATTTCAAAGCTCTCAAACAGATACAAAAGCAGTTCAGTAATACTGTCAGATCAGAAGCGCATAAACAGAAGGATTCTTTGATTATCTGAGTGTTTGCTGCTGAAAATTAGTACACAACCATTTATCAGAGGATGTATCAAAGCTATGATCAGTTGAAGATATTCAAGAACTGTAGTAATTTAGTATTATGAACGTCAATCAAGCCAGGGCAAAATATGAAGTAATGTGTTACTGTAAATGTGGAATATGCATATGCAAAGGTGACATGATGAAGGCACAAGTGACAGTCACATTCCTGACGTGTTACAGCATTTCTAATAGTCATGAGTGTGTGAATTAAAATGATGTGTGTTTAAGGTTTTAAAATGTAGACCTATATGGAAAGATAAGTTTCAAGAGCAAAAGGCAAATATTCTCTGATGACGGGTATTTGTTAGAACCCCTGTTCAGGAACAACTTGAAAGGATTATGTAGAAAGAGAATAGGATGCTTTTTTTCCATTGAATCTTTTTGAATTTCATACCAACATCAGAAGAGACCTTGATGCAGAAGTTCTGTTTCATGGAAAATTCAGCTTATAGAAAGAAATTTGAATGAAATTGTGATAGGTAAAAGCCACAAATACATATTTTTGTTATAGAGACGCAGGGAAAATAAGCAGACAGCACAGTTCTCTGCATGGACCTACTTGATTAGCATCATTTTTTTGTGTGTGTGTGTATCAAAGGGTCCTGTCATTTCTGCCTAAGAAAATAAAAATATTTTTCTACATGGGCTAAAGATTTCCTTTTCCTCGTGCATTGCTTTCCTCACATACATCCTGCTACAAATCTTGGCAACACTGACCGATATGTGCATCAAAGATATATTGAGAAATAGATAACGAAGTTTTATCCCATGCTTTGGGTCATAATTATAGGAACTGCATTTTTGTCTATATAAAATAGAGTATTTTTTATCAAGAAAAGTTTTTATTTGTCGTATATGACATTAACTGAACAATTGGATGTAAGTCTTTTGGGTTGGTTTACTTGTATTCATTTTCATTCTGAGCAAATGATGCTGAAGATGCTTAAAGTTTACATGGGCACAGAGGACAATGAAAAGAACTGACAGTTACTAAATATGTGAAAATTCTCTCAAAAACATCTGAAGGTGAAAATACTTGAAGATCACAAGATCTCTATCCCTTTTCTTGCTCTGCTTACACGTATGTATGATGTACTGCTGAAACAGACAGACTGACTTCTATAGCCATTCATACATTCTTATCTGAATGAGGACAGAGAAGATTGGACATACTTGCTATCTACTGATTTTGTTTCAATTAATATAATTTGATCAAGCACTTATTAAAACATTGATCTGTGAACTAAGGAGACATGATGAAGAAAAACAATAGAAGACCAGACTTCTAGATGGCAACAATTATGGCTAGTACCAAATTACCTGAACATCTAGAAGTGTGTTTAGTTTGCCTGTTAATATTTGTCATTCTGTTTAAAAAGGAATGTCCCATATAGAAACTTATGAAATAATTTATGAATTTCAGAATAAGAAACTATAGCACTTTTCCAAAGTTTCAAGGAAATACAATAAGGAAGATGTGATAAAGGAGAATCGGCTCCTTAATTATATACATGACTGTCAAAACTAATACTGAAAAGCAGGTTATCATGTTATGCCTTTCTTTCTCATGCCTGCATATTTTGTTTCAGGAAGACTATATAAGATTAACATTTTCTATCAAATATTTGTAATTGCTAATACCATAAAAAATTAAAATAGGCAGGCTTCAAGACAAAAATTGATGACTGCAGTAGTCAAGAAGAAATACTTTTCTCTATACGTGGTCAGCACTATGAGATAAATACATAGTACAGTGTACATTGTCATTGTTCTCTTGAAGAAACATGAGCTGGTCAGTGTTGGAAAGCATTATACTTTGTGAACATACAATAAATTGACTTTATTTATTTTATTATTTTTTTTTACAGCCTTATGTATTTATGTAAAGCAATCCATAACTTTACACATTTTTCCCTATGGATATTCCTTTTTCAATACCTATAATTCTCCACCAAAACTAGGCAGTCTCTCAGTTAAATATTTTAATTATTCATCCCTCAACAAAGTAGTCAAATTAGTCTTTTTTAAATATTTTATATTTATCCCCAAAGACATGAATGCACGAAGAAATTATAAATCACAGATATTTCTAAGCAAAAAGAAGAAAAGCAATTATACATAGTGGATGGTTCACCTTTTCTTTCATCACATAATCCTCTTCCCTCTTTGTCCCAACACAAGAAAATGGCAATGAAAGATCTACCAGAGAGAAAGTGGATTCTTTTTGAACTACTGCAGAAAATTCTACACATTCTTAATTCTCAGGTTATAATCCTTGAATTGAAATTATTTAAGAATGCAGTCTTTCATTAAAAAAAATAAATAAATAAACAAAAGCAACTCTTCAATTAAAATCAGAGACAAGCATTATAATAGAGTAAAATGTATATGATTTCTCTACTACCTCTTATAATAAGCATTATTTCTATTACTGCACTCAAGTTCTTCTACCAAGATCAACATTATTGAAAAAGATATGCCTCATATATCACAGGTAAATATTTTTTCTCATAGAATTTAGACAAGATAGGCAAAGAGAGATAGAAAAGACGCATATATTGATTGTGGATTATGAAGAGAAATCAAATGTTATGATGAGAAATTGGAAGATGATAGCTAAATGAAACTAAATTCCAAGATAGATTAAAATTGTATGGCTGAAATAAGAATTATTACAGAGTTCCTAAATAAAATTTCACTCTAACCCAAACTGTAATAGCTGAAATTTGATGCCATTCAGTTAGTCTTTTTACAACTTTCTCTTCAGTAACCTGAGTAACTGTTGCCCATCTCTTACAGCTGTATTTTGCAAAGAGTAATTTTGAGAAATAATGCAAATTTTTCCCGGTGCTGTTATTCAAATTGCCTGTATTTGTCTACAACGACATTTGTGCACGAATAAACAGCTTCTATTCTGTGTTATCGTTACACTTTCACCAGATAATCCCATTTGTTCATTCATAGAACAGAAGCAATATCATGTAACCTCAGCGACCTAATCAATAACAGAAATCCCATTGTTCATGACAAGGGCACTATTCAGATTGAAATTTATTTGATAATTATACTGAATAATTACAGTGAATAAAAATAACAATACTGTGTTCTATTTGCTGGTAAATTCAGAAGACAGTAAAGAACTATAACTCTCAAGCTATTCATAACATATAGTTCATCTAGTTCTGTCAGTAACTGATGGCTGTTAGGTGCTTCCTATCTCACAGTAGAATGCTGTTTCAATTGCAATATATGTGTCAGCAACAAATAACATAGCTTTACTTCAGAGTTTTCTATGGTATATTTATAAGAGATTATATTGCTGTTGCTTACTATAAAACACTGGTGTAGAATATGAACTTGTTTATATTACTTGAAGGAAATGGATTTCTATTGCTCAAAAATCTCCCAGTTAAAATTCTGATTTTGCTGTAAGTCCACATGTGGAATCTTTGTTATATGACTGAAGAAGTAAAAAAAACTTAGACAAAAATGAAGCTCTGAAAGACAATTCCTTGAAAAAGCACTAAGGAGTAAATTGCAGCACTATTATTATTCTTATGCTGTCATGAAGGAATAAAACGTGATGAAGCCTAAGATTCAGCATTGTTGACAGGGATTTGTCCTTGATGATATCTGAATAGGAGATTCCCCCAGAATACGTAATTGCTCCTTCACATGTTAATGTAATTCAGAAGTAGAGGACAGTCTTTGAATATGTATTAATCTGACTATGGAGTACACGAAATACAAAATCCACATATATATATATGTTTGCAGACTGAATTAAAAATGCATTTTCATTCAAGGTCTACTGGGCTTCAGTTTTAAGGTTGGAATCTAATTTTCAGCCGAACTTTTACTTGAGTCAGAACATTAATCTTGCTGAGCAAACTACATATTGAAATTTTTAAAATGATGGCAATATATATTTCTTTCTAACTAGTTATTATATTCTACTTTGTACCACAATGATTTTAACTCTGGAGTTACCCATCTGTGAAAATAGATCTATGTCCTCTATTGAAGTAAATGACTACAGAATCAGGACAATTGTTTGTAAAACATTTGGGATCTGAGGGGTTAAAAGATGCTCTCATAAGTAGAAATCATTATCATTTACTACTAGTGAGCTGAGGTGTATGACCAGAGTTGCAGGGAAGCTTCTTCACATAGTACTTCTGCAAGATGTCTTAGTGGAAGTTCAGTAGGTTCAGTTAGTTATCACAAAGCCATGGATTAACAAAGAGTTGTAACATATATGAGAATCTCGTTAAACTTCACTGGCAAGAAGCGTCTTAGAAAGTCTTTTTCAGAGATCAAAACAGGAAAAACACTTAGAAATACACAGTGTGAGGAAAGACCGATGGCCTCTAAGAAAGGAAAGGCAGGCTTCACCATCTGGTTGGGTTTCTTTGAAGACAAGACTACCACAGGAGACAAAAATGGGGTTCAATGGACGTTACATGTTCAGATTTCGTGAAAGGATTTGACAGAAGTCCAGCTCACGTGTTGCTCTTTTTCACAGCAAAGTGACTCAAAAGCATATGGGCGAGCTGCCTGTTAGCGATGTCTTACTGTTCAAAGTGCAGTGGAAAATGGAGGAGGGACGAACTGGGCTCTGGGGGCATCTGGGCCTGCTAACTGCTGTGAAATGTCATGCATTGATGTTTCACATAGTAACCTACACTGTATTTAACCTTATCTCTGCTGATTCCTCTTGTGATGGCCAACTTTCCTTCTGGAGCACTGTTTTTCTTCTGAAATTCTTATTTTGATCTGCAGGACTTCTTGTCTTATGTGCGCTAGAAAGTATTTCAGCCACTATCTTCATGATCTGCCACAAATTGTGGTTTTGCTACTACAGAATTCATTTATAGAAGGAGAGGATTCACAGCAACATTTCTGAGTGTGTGTACTTCAAAATAATAAGCAGAATAAGAGGTTATTCTTGAACTAGATCCTGTCTAAAACACAATGAACTCAGTGGACATTCTTCTACTGACTTTAAATCATGCAAGTGACTGTTAATATGCGACCTCCAAGTTACTGTTCTTCTGTAGCGTAAATTAAGCTTAATCAGCTTTAGCGATTAAAGTCCCTCTCCTCAGACATGCTATTATTTTGTGTAGCTTTGTTCATTTAACTCCCAACTGCAGAACACATAAAGCAGACTAGATGTAACTGGTCTGTAATCTTTTACCATTGCTTCATCTTGGTTCTCCTTCCACATAGCTCAAACAGGAATGAGTGATGCTTGAACTTCTGATAGAACATAGTCAACAGATGTTAGGCGATCCAGAGCCTAGTGCCTGCATATTTGCAGATCTATTCAATATTAATTACTAGACTTGGATATGATGTGGTCTGTTATGGATTAAATCTAGGAAGTATTACATCAAATTGTGAACAATCCTTCAGGTCACCTTTAGAGTCCTGAATATTGGAGTCTGTTTCCAGGGAAGACATTCTTATCAGCCAATGTTTGGTCAATTAATCTAACCCTGTATGCTTATTTATTTTTCCCTTCCTCCAGCAAGTTACTGTTTGTTCCACTGACGTAAATTCTACTAAATGCTTTTATTTAGTCATGTGAGAAATTGAATGTTTTACTGACATCAATATATATGGTAAAAGTTATATGAATTTGGGCATTATCTATAGAAATACAATCCTTTCTGACAAGATATTTTCTTCTCATCTTCTGTAAATCTACCACTTAACTGAAACTATTACGAGATAATCAATGTATGACTTGGTAAAACCTCCATTAAAGGCAATTCAAAAGAAATCATAAAAAGTAAATAAAAATAAGAAGTTTTGATTGTTCAGGACCATCTATAAGAGTCTGACAATTAACAGCAATTTGCATCATTCAAATGAAACCAGTTATATCTGATAGACAGAATAAAAAGTCCAAAGAGCAATTTAGATGAAATACATTTTGATGTTTTGGTTGTCTTTTCGTTTATTTGGTTTTTTTTTCCCCCCTTTGTGGACTCCTTTTTCACTATCCATAGCTATTTCATTGAATTACAAATTCTTATCTAGTTGCTCCTCAGAAATACCTGTCATTGTGAAAAATCTGTACACCTTTTTAGAATTCATGTGTTACAGAAACAAAATAGTCCTAAGGTCTTTTGTGCCCAGTTCTTTAGTGTTACAAAATACTGAAGCAGTTGTATGTGTAAAAAAAGAATACTATTTACTGAGTACAATTTGCTATATTTTAAAAGGTTCAGTACATTCAGAATTACCAGATTATCTCCACTGTGCAGAGCACAAAAGAACATCTTGATTTAACATTCCTCTGCATGTGACCAAAGCTAAACTTATATGGAATCTAATACTCTATAAGATCTATTTCTTTTATTACATTTTTGTGCAGATGTCAGTAAAAGGAGGGTAAGACATGACTATGATTCCAAATACCGTCAATGAAACAAGATTTTTAGTAAAAACACCATTTCATATTCTTAAGAAAGGCACAAATATGAGAAGGAAGGTAAAATGCCTCAATGCCTTTGCACATTACTGAATCCCATACCTTTTTGTCATTCTGAGAATCTCTAACACATCCAGGCCTGGAACACCACTGGGAGCTGATTTATTATGGTCTTTATGATGGTCTGGACAAAATTTTCATTTAAAATGACCCACTAGGGAAATAAGCAACACTGGATGAGTGACCATGTTGTTCAAGGCTACTGTTTTTCTTAGCTACCATTATTCTTTTTCAGACAATTTCTACATCTTCATATTGAAAATTGATTAAAACATAGAAAATGTGAAATGTACAGCTAGCTATGCATTGCTCTTTGGACCAAAAATTCTTAAAGAAACGTGTTAATTTAATCATATAAACCAATTTTTCAAAGTCACCTGGAGAATATGAGCTGTTTAATTTTATTTATTTTTTTTAGTAATAATTTCTATCTTCACAAATGTCACTACACTGATATTTACCAATGAAAGCGAGAAAATGTTCTAAGTCACTCCTCTTGAGTTCCTTCTTAGTACAGCTGAACTGCTCTCAACACTCATGCTAATTAGCTCACGAGAACTGTAATGAACCATTGAGGGAGTGGGGTTTGTTCAGCTTGGAGAAGGGACGGTGTCGGGGAGACCTCACTGTGGCTTTACAGTATTTAAAAGGAGTTTATGAACAGTAGTAAGAGTGATATTTTTTACACAACATGGAAGTGATAGGACAAGGGGGAATTAATTTAAACTAATAGAAGGGAAATTTAGTTTACATACTAGGAGGACTTTTTTTACTCAAGAGTGGCACAGGCTGCCCAGAGAAACCCAATCTGTAGAGGTGTTCAAGGCCAGGTTTAATTGTGCCATGGGCAGCATGACCTAGTGGGCGGCACCCCTGTCCACATCAGGGGGTTGGAATTAAATGGTCTTTAAAGTCTCTTACAATCTAAGTCATTCTATGGTTCTATAAGAGAATGCATTATGTAAATAAAAGTTCATTTTTTAAACTGATTTTGCGTATTATTTTATTTTATTTTTTAATTTCCTCAATGTTCTCAGAAATACAGTCTTTCAAATCTAATATATAGTGGAATTATATTTGGCTTTTCTTGTTTCAGAGATATTCATAGAAAAAATACACTGAAAATGTATAGATTTGCTGAATTAAATGTAATAGAAATCAGGAGTAATACTAAATTATGACCTATTTCACCAAATTGCTATTAGTGATTTGGCATCTGTAATGGCCAAATATGTATGGATAATTATACTCCTTTAATTTAACTGCAAGTCCTTTTTTTTTTTTTTTTTTTTCCTCTCCCTAATGTTACACAGATAGATACATGTAGACTCATTGGATTTATCATATCTGAGCTATATTTATATGAGCTTAATTTGAACAAAGTTTTGCAAAAATCTGCATACTAAGGTTATTATCCTCCTCCTGATGAACTAAATGAATGTTTTTCCTTATGAATATACATACGCTATTACTGAGCCTCCTCAAAAACCTCCAGTTGGCTGTATGAATCCATCCTGCCTCCTTATGTCTCCAGATAATGAACACTTTTAAACAAGAAAATGAAAATCTTGATAGACTTTCTTTTATTTCATTATTCATGACTGAGAATGTTTCTAGGAAAATTGCTTGAAAAATGTTTCTTATTTTTATTTTTACGATTTTACTTTGTTGAGTTTATCAAACCAAGAATGCCAACTGAAATCCACAAGGTCTCTGCATACTACACACACAATTCTTGAAAATGTTGAATGAAAGAAGATTGGATACTTTTTTAAATATCTGCCATTTAACAGAACATTCATTGTGAAACTGAAAATTCTGGTCATTCCAGAATTTAGTTTAAAAGTAATTCAGCCTTTTAAATCTTATTTTCTGGATATTGCATGACCATAATATTTCATCAGTTACAAATATATCTAGGTTTTAAGTGACTGAAAAGGAAAAGAAAACCCTGTAAATAATAATTTCAAAATGACAGAAAAGATAGTAATGATTATGATCTCATACTCTTTTATCCACTTCAGCTGTAATTATTTCAGCTTGAAACTCTTCTTAGATTCTGCTTATTTTGAATTGTTTAATCAGTACTTACTATGTCTCCTTTACTTGTTACACAGAAATGATGAAAAACAAGGCAATGAATCTTGTTTTACTTTTCCTCTATCATTGGTAATGTTGTAACAGTATAGCTGTATGTGAGAAGAACAAACCACTTCAACAATGATACATTCCACTGCTTTTCTTACTTGGCTTTTCCTGCGTGACTTGGCATGCTTCTGCCTCAGAAGCATCCTAAGGAAGTATCACACTGCTGTGTTCCTCATCCAGAATTGTACTGTGTCATATTAGAAATGTATTGCGCTATGTTAGGATGGCAACACTTTCTTCACTCTTAGCGTAAGTTCAATACCATAACTGACAGTAGCACCGTTTCCATTTATGGCATTTAATGCTCTCAGAATTGGAGAGGTTTGTTATCTCTCTTTAGAGATTCCTATTTAGAAGATAATTATCTGTACCTCTCCCAAATAGAAACACTTCAGATTTCAACAGCAATTGCTTAAGTGGTAAAGTAGCCCTCGTGTATATCCAATAACAGACTGTGAAAATGAAGCACATCTCTGTTACTATTAAGGGAGCAACATGCAGAAGTGGCAGCCATGAATAGCAGTCAGAGTAATGCTAGAGTGGAGAACTAGAAGCAATGAAATGTTGAGGCTCATCTCTTCAAAGACATTTAGTTAGATAATTTCCATTGACATCGACTACTGAATAATCCTTAAATCTTTAGGAAACGCATTTTACCTCCTCTCTGTATCAGTTACCTAACAGTAAAATAGTTAGAGTTAATGAAAAGTTTGTATCACAGATTGTGATAACAGATACAATATAAATATAAGATAGGAGGGTTGATGGACATCCCTTGTTTACCCTAAAGATAGTACAGTGGTGGGGGCCTCCTTAATTAATGCCCTGAATTACAAGCTTCTGTAGCTAGGTCATCTACAAACATTTGCATTTTTAACATGAGTTTTCAAAACTGTAGAAGTAACCAGCCAATATGTTCAGTGTCTTACTGAGCTGCCAAATGCTGCAGTTTCTTCTACGTATTTTTGCATAATGAGATATATCTTTGTATCTCGAGACATTTACAAGACCATTAACCTAGTCAGCATATACAACAACATAATGAGAAATGCTTTACACAAGGACATGGTTGAACCCTGCCATTTCACTGTTTTTCAGAAAAAACAGATCTCAGGAAAACAACATACAGATAAAATAGGTAGAGCAGAGGGCTTTTGCTATTAGAAGGTGGTCTTATTTTTTTTTTTTCCTCTGAAGATGCTTCATACTTCAAGGTTTTTTATAGGCAAAATTTTATCATTACAGAAGGTAAGTTTGAGACAGCAATTCATTTGATACTAACATAACAGTACATATTTTGTTTAGAATATTCACTTCCTAATTACTGTCAATTATATTGACTACACTTCTACTGAATTTGTCAGGAAATTAGTGAGAATGAGAAACCTTAACTCAAGAAAGTTAGTGTTAATTGAGACTAAACCCACTCTTGAGATCCATTCCTTTAATTTATAATTTAAACTAAATTGAAGGACTGCAACAAGAATTCTCATCTCAAGTATCTTTGAAAGCTCTTGCTTTAGAAAAGTAACACAAGTTGTACAACCTCAAAGTGCCTGCATCTTTAACTCAAATATCTTTAAAGCAAGTTATTTGGTGGTTTAAATCACAACACTAAATCAAATCAAAGATGGTCCTTGGAAAAATATCTGAATATCATTAAGTTTGTTAAATTTAATCCTCATATAGTCCCTTTACAATTAAAAAAAAATCTGCAGAAAGGGTACAATGATTCATATAGAATATAATGAGGTAAACAATGTTAGATTCTTCTTGATAGACTGTAACAGTCAAAAAACAACAAAGCAACTACTTCCTAAGAGAGGATTCAAGGGAAAGTGTTATTCTGACATCAGTAGCTGAGTGCTGGGTGGTTTTCACAATGCCTCGTTTAATCTATCAAATCCTAACAAAATGATATAGAAACATATAGTTTTTCTTGATTTACTTAAAGTGATCAACAATGATCAATGAGATATTTATAAAGGATTTTCAAAGCATTTGTACTTTTGGTTGCGTTATCTGCCAATTATTCTTTGTGCAACATACTTTTCTCTGAGAAGGGCATTGTCACTGCTCTGGTGGAGTTTTATACTAAGAAACTGAGAAGGTAATTCAAGCCTGCATGTCAATCAGTTTATTTCACTTACGGAACAGATCATTCTGTGTCTGCTGCTAACAGCCAATGCCATTTGACTAATCTACTGATTGCAGTTCTCCTGAACACTGAAGAGGAGCAAGATTACAGCTGCTTGTCAGTTCCACTGGTTTGCTAACTACATATCCCTCATTTCTGGCATTGGTTCTTCCTCCAGAGTCCCCTACAAAAGTTAGATCATATGTCCAGACAAAAATCAGTTGTGCAAACATCACCAACTAAAAAAACTACTTGCTAAGATAAATGGCTGGTTGCAGTATTTTCTGAATGCTACAGTAAAATTGAGTAAAATGCTCTGGGTTAATCTCAAGAAGAAAAGCAAAGGTGGAATAGTCCAAAATATTCATTATATGGGAGCTTTCACAATGTATATAGCAATAATAGTATATTTACTGTATTTGCCAATTCTGATACCATTGTCATCTACTATCTGCATTTTTCTCTATTCCCTTTCTTAATCCAAATTACCTTTCAAACCACTAGATTTATAAATTCTCATTCAAAAATGACGAGAGAGAGAGAGGAAAAGTGTTGACATTATCCTTCTTACAGAGATCAAAATGAGATTTACTGCTTCAAGTATTCAATCTATTTCCTTGGGAAGTGTTAAGAAGGCACATGCATTACCCACTGCATGTCATCAAAGTTCACAAGCAATTTGTTCTACAATAAAACTGGAAAAATACTGTTAAATAACATCTGCAGAAGTCAAGGTGACAGTGGTAATTCTGGAGAAGGCGTTTTTACTATCATTGCATTTTGGATAATGGAATGTAACTGGGAATAGGTGTATAACCAGCTCCTAAATCAGTTGAGAGTATTTGATGGTATCATAAGTGGAGAGAGAAAAAGTTGAACAGTATTGGACCACATCAGAAGGTATAATGAACAATCATCAATAAACCCATTATATGTCTTCTCATATCAAAGAACAAAAAAAGGAAAATCTTACAAGGAATTTGAACAATAAATAGCAAGTGGGATCAAGTTATTTATAAGTAACAAAATTTACAAAAGCGCTGACAAATAGTAGTATGCCCAGTCTGCAACAGATCAGATATTCTTTTAAATCGACATTATATTCAAAGGTGATAGATTCTGTTTCTCTCATTAATAATGAACGAGATTACTTCCACTCTATTATGTTATTCTAATTTAAAAATATAAATATAATGAATACGCTTACGACAAAAAGACATCGTGTATGTATATTTCCACGAAAAACAGAGATTAATTTAATTACTCAGTTTAGCACAAACTACAGATAAAGAGCAGCTAGGCTACAGACTGCCTGACCTAGAATGGCTCACTCAAACCAGGTCTTGCAATGGGTCTAATACAGGAAAATGTTTGCTTTTGTTTGAAAAATAATGGAAGTGGAAAAAAAAAAGTATTCAGAATTCAAGTCTTTTATCCTTGGAATACATTCAGTGCCCTTTTGAAATGAACCATAAGGACCTTAGCAAATCAGATTTTTGAGGAGAGTCCACAAAAAATCAGAGTACATATGTGCATGCACACACACGCATGTGCCTGTGTCTTCTCCAATTTATACAAAAACCTGAGGGCCTTTTTTATAACTTCCAGTATTTCAAAACAAGACAAAAGAGGGAAAAAAAAAGGCAAAGGTTTTTATCTGTAGGGATTATCTCTGTAAAGTCATACAGAGTTTTCAAAGTCAAATTTATAAACAGTTTCTGAAATAAAAAAATGCAGCATTATTAAGACATGCTTATTTATATTGCATACTATCTTAATGCACATAGAACTGTACACACATTAGGCTTGGGGAATGTATGCATTTATGGGTAAATTAGTCTTCAGAGGATACAATACATTTGTTTTATGAGGTAAACATTGCTAACTACAACCATTTAAAGGAATTAATTTACAAAAGATTTTTGCAATAATATAAACAATGTCTAATTCCTTCCAATCCAGGAGTGTGATCTAAGGGGCGAGGAATCAACAACAACTAAAAAAAAAAAAAAAAAAAAAA